>JAZHYW010023265.1:0-10961 GCA_037355805.1 Ixodes ricinus | reverse complement strand
ACACTCTAAGAAAAAGGGAGCGCGACTTAGTCCCTCGGGGGACCAAATGCGCTGACACTACCATTAGTCCCCTAGGGGGAGCAACGGTGACGGGAGCAACTGTTGCGCCCCGTCCGTTAGTCCCTCGCACTAGCACCGCTGGGACTAACTGTTACACCGTTTCAATTGCACCTCGAGGACCAACTGTTAGGCCCTTGCACTTAGTCCCCTGGGACCAACTGTTACACCGTTTCAATTGAACCCCGAGGACGAACTGTTAGGCCCTTGCGCTTGGACCCCTGGGACTAACTGTTACACCGTTTCAAATGAACCCCGAGGACCAACTGTTAGGCCCTTGCACTTGGACCCCTGGGTCTAAACGTTGCGCCCTTGGATTTAGACTTCTGGGACTAAAAGTTTATCCTTTACATTTGGTCCCGAGCCACAAATCTCCGAAACGAAATTGTGCAGTTCAGGTTAAACGTAGCTTTATTGCCTCGTAGATACACATCACATTCAAGGATGACTGAAGTCGAAGTTCCTGGGCGGTAGAATCCACGACAAGGCCAAATTCCGAAGAGTGAACTTGCGTCGACGATGGCTTGGACACTGAGACGTCTGTCGAAACCGGTCGTGGTCCCAGCACCGTTTATTGGGGCACCGGCAGCTTCTTGCCTGTTTGCGAGGAATTTGAATTATTAGTAACAGGGCAGCGTGAAATACCCAATCGCTGGACAAAAGTATGAGATATAAGCTATAACACACGCATATTAAAATAACAAACAGGCTGCAGAAGTGCTACAATGGTTCATATCAAACATGCGATCTGTTAACAGCAGACCAGCGCAATATTCGATTTTTAGTAGACCGTTCGCTGCGAATTACCGACCCAGCGCGTGCGTGCTCAAACTATGCTTCAAAATGACGGCACGAGCTCCTGCCATCAACGCGAAAGTCTGTACAATCGAATAAATGTCTCCATTAAGGCCGGTTCTCACACGCAGCGAAGCGCTAGTAGCGCTGCTCACGTGTCGTGAGCTGCTTTTCGTCTTCCATGAGCAACAGTTTTGACGGTGCGATACAAAGCTGGCGAAAGCTCCCGTCAGCACGCGCTTAGCGCTAGGTCAGCGCTATGCTTGTAGCTCTCTGCTGCATGTGTGAACAGGCCTTTATGGTAAAGCGATTATGCCAGGGTCTGCAAAACACAAAAAAAATAAGCCATCGGTAGAACTGGCGTTTTGCTCAATACGATTGAATATCAGGTCTCTGTGCTGCATAACAAAATAAGCAACCATGGTGCCAAAAAGAATAGAGCATGGCGCGCGCTTTGGAAGCTAGAGAACGCGCTCAAAATAAAACACTTTCTGAAGCCGCAGTTAATAAATGTACCTTAACCAGAAGTACTTCGACATACCTTAATCGAGTTCCCTTGTCTTGTGACTTCAGAACAGATCAAGTGCAGTGTTGCAGCACCGCGAATCCAAACCGGATCCCGCAATGATCGAAGACGACACAGGGCGACCAGCTTCTAAGTTCTGACGAAGGCTGTACTAAAAACAGGTTCTTTTCAAACAAAGACCCCTTCCCATTTTCCCGACGGACCCTCTCTGCCCCATCTGCCCAACCTCCCGCGTTAGCTAGGAGCGCCAGAAAGAATGCGGGATGGGGGTTGGTGGGAGAGGGAAGGGCGCGTACACGAAAATCTTTTTCCCCCTCCCACTACACACGGACACACCAATGCCTCAAGGACGGGAGAAGGCCGAATGTCGCCATTTTCAACAAAACACGTATTTTTGGTTGTTGTTTTTTTGTTGTTTTTTCTCTCTCTCTTCAGTTTCCTTGGGGGGCCTTTTTTTTTTAGTTCGCTTTTGTTTTGTATTAGCAGGGTGTTGCCATGGGTGACTTCCCGGGCGCGGTTCGTTCTCCGTTGTTCATCCGGAATGTTATCTGAAACAGCGACGACGATCGTATGAAGGCGTCTGATACTGCCCCTGAATGTGCTTTTTAAGTGGAACGTGCCGTGCATCAAGTGTGTCGTTGCGGATTTTGAGTTCGACATTGGACTACCAAGAAAGGTTGGTTACGGGGAGACGCAGAGACGAGTCTCGACTTGTTCTCAGTAACTCAGTTTTAGCGACTGAAGTGACCATTTATTCTGACTGCGAGACTCCGGTGTTGAAAGCGCGGCTTCTACAAACTGTTAGGTTTCATTTAAGATAAGAAAAAGAGTGTTAGTATTTGGAGGTGTTGGGTTTGAATAAATGCTCGTTTTTGGCGCAAAGGCAAATTACGTAAATGGGACTTGTGAAATGTCAACAGATCATTTTTGGGGAGATAGTTGGGTGAAGTAGAGTCAACACGTTCGTTAACTCGCATTCGCACAACGCGCGAAGCTCTACCATGTAATGTCTGAAAGTTCGTGGCACATTAAACAAATTCGCCAGTTTTGACCGAGTTTTGTCAACACTTTCAGCCGTGCTGGGCTGAGTCTCGCCGATCCCGAAAACAAGCGAAATATCATCCGTCCTCCTGGCGAACATTCCGCTTGGCCTTCGGGGACTAAATCATACAGATGCACCCTGTCTGAGGGGGACTAATGGCTGCTTTTGCTCGCGCATGCCTATCGGTTAGTCCCAGTCGAGCGCAGTTAGTCCCAAGCTTTTGCGCACGGTACCTAGCTTGAACCAGATGGTCCTTTCGGGGAGCAACTGCGAGTTCAGAGGACCAAATGCTGCCGTTAGTCCTTGAAGCCAACTTTTTTTTTAGAGTGTACGTATGGCACACTTGCACACATTGTACCTGACGCCCGTCAACATCTTTTAGACGTATTTGATGCTTCCTGGCTCTCCAGCTGTGTCGCTCAGGAATGGAAAACCGCTTGCGTTGTACCCATCCTAAAATTCGGCAATTCTCCTTTATATATCAAATCCTGCCGACCTATTGCGCTGACAAGCTGTATCGGAAAGTGCATGGAACGAAAGATTCTTCCCAGCGTGGAGTGGTTCCAACTCACTATATCCGGATTCAGTGACAGGACTCAGACAAGACCGAAGCTCTATCGACAATGTCATGTACCTAGTTGCTCATGTCGATGATCAGAAGCTCCGTGGCAAGCTCACAACGGCTGTATTTCTCGACATTCGGGGAGTCTTTGACAATGTTCAGCACTCAGCAGTTCTGCAAGGACTAAGATCAATATGTATCGGAGGTCGTCTTCATGACTGGATCGCCGACTACCTCCACAATCGGACAATCTTTGTGCGCACGAGTGATGGAGATACCAGCCACCATATTCTCACCAAAGGTGTTCCGCTAGGAGGAGTTCCGAGTCCAGTCCTATTTAATATCGCCCTCATTGGTCTACGACGTGTGTCTTTGGACGTCAGCAGTGCCTCCTAAAACAATACATTTACGCCTACAAGCTGCTCTCCACAACGTATCAAGGTTTTTTGGCCTTGCGAAGCCTCCAGTTATGCCCTGCAAAATCTGCTGCTATTGCATTCACTAGAATGAAAGTAGATCGTTACCCCTTATCAATTGACGGTACTACTATTCCATACGTTCCAGCTCACAAATTTCTTGGAGTTTATATCAACAAAGGGTTAACGTGAAGCTCCCATTTGTCACATCTCAAAAACAGACTCTCTGCGTTTATCAGCTTGGGACGCTTTATAAGCGGCACAACTTGGGGTGCTTCAACAGCGGCACTCCTTCGTTTATACAACGCCTTATTTGTTGGAGTTCTTCGCTACAGCCTTCCTGTCATGCATGGTCTTAGTCCTACCAACCTGAAAAAAACTCCAATCTCTTCAAGTGCAAGCACTCAGAGTATGTCTCGGAGTCACTAAATCTACATCCACCATTGACACCATTGCCGAATCTCACTGCCCTCCAATAATAGCCATTCGTGCCTAGGAGACTGTTCGGAATCATATCTGGCACTTAACGAAACATCGCGCTCATCACCTGTCTGGCTTACCAAAAAGGTGTTTTTACAGCCGTATTGGACAGCAGATTCTAGACAATACTAACAGCATACCGACTACGTTTCAAGAATATATGCTACCTACCACGTCTTCATGGTCCCTGTTCCCACTACAGGTGTATACAACCAGTCTTGGGTAAGTTACTTTTAAAAAGTAGTTCGTTACAGTTACAGTTACTTTCAGAAAAAAGTAGCTAAGTTACCGTTACAGTTACCGCAACAAAAGAGTAACTCGTTACAGTTACAGTTACTTTTAAAAAGTAACGACGTTACTTTTCAGTAACTTTTTATAACACGAAAAATTTAGAACCTCAAAAGTGTCCCTAACCAAGTTTTATTGCATAAAATTAAAAAGTACTCTTTTTCCTTCATATTATGACTTAGCAACAGTTGCTTCTCGAAATTAGTACCTGAAAGTTTCCCTCGTTTCATGGCGAACACGTCCCTGCCCTTGCTGAACAGACCCCGCGCAACCAGAGCAACGAGCGAACCCCGAGCAAACAGCACTAAATTTTTCCTCGACTGTTGACACCACGCCGGAGTAGTGGCGCAAATCGAAATACGAAACATGCGCAGTGCGGACTAGTGGCGCTAATCGAAATACCAAACATTCGCAGTGCCCTTCGTGTGTATTGTTTTTTCACGATTCATTCATTGGATTAAAAAGCGTTTGCGCAGAAAAAATAACAACCGCAACACAGATAGCGCTTCAAGATACTAAGCTGTAAGTGTTCAGTCACAAAGCACAAGCGCGTGCGTAAAGAGAACTAGATTTTGTTTTTCATCACATCTACACGTGGCTATGTTCGGGTCGTGACTCGCGAGAAAGAACCTATTCACAAGTTTGTGCAAGGTCAACTTGACACTCGAAATGTCGGAACGGACAATTTGGAAAGTGCAAGGAATAGCTAGATTGTATTCGTTCCATGATATATTATTCATAAAAAAACTGGAAAGTAACGACAAAAGTAACGTCGCTAATTTGATCGTCACCTCAGAAAAAGTAATAGAACTACAGTTACAAGTTACATTTTTAAAAACTAACTCGTTACAGCTACAAGTTACCAAAAAAGTAACAAAATTACAATAACGCGTTACTACCTAAGACTGTATACAACTATCCCGGGAATACCTAAAAAGTGAACGCTTCGTGCAGTCGCCTTGCGGCAGTTTTCTCTGTCTGTTTTGTACACACGACATTCCTCCTCCTGTCACATCTACACGCATGCATCCACGACTCATACTAGCTCCTCTATTGGCTTTGTAATTCACGCACCCACGCACACAAATGGTTATAAGCTTTCACATCGAATGTCTTCAACAGCTGCTGAACTTTTCAGCAATTTGTGAAGCGTTAAGATTAATAATTGCAACGCCTCCTCGTCCCTGGACGATATAAATAACATACTCTAAGTCGTCGCTGTAGTCCCTTGACTGCCCAAGCAAAAACAGCTATTTTAAGCAACTGCTACTACAAATACTTCAACTCCATTACGACGGAGTTTGTCAAGGCCACTCGATGTGCTTCCAGTGGATACCCAGCCATTGTGGAAGTCCAGGCAACGAAATGGCTGATGCTGTTGCAAACCGAGCCCAAAAATCCACTCAGCTAATGCAAGCCCCATTTGCTAGGACGGATATCAGAAGCGTAGTGAACACTCTCGGAGAAAGAACCGCCGCACGTCTCTGGGAAGACGCCGCTGATAAAAGTACATCGCTACGAATCATTGACCCACACTTAACATTTCGAGCACCTCCAGGTCTTAAACAGCGACGTGAGGCTGTGCTTCATCGGATATGCCTATAAGTTGCATATACGAAACGTTATCTATTCTGCATTAGGCAAATCGACTCTCCAAATTGCACCACATGTGGAATTACTGAGGCTTTAAGACATATAATGACAGAGTTCCCTAACTACGAAGATGAACGACTTCAATTTCACGCACAGCTCAACTCATAATAATAATAATAATAATAATAATAATAATAATAATAATAATAATAATAATAATAATAATAATAATAATAATAATAATAATAATAATAATAATAATAAACTTTTATTTTCATTTCCAATTACAGGTAATTATGGCGCCGAGAATAAAAGCCGCGATAGGCGGCTTGGCAAGCTCTCGGCCTGGGACTTCCCTCATTATGAAAATGATACTAGGTCCCTGGGAAAATGAAGCTTTTGCTGCAAGAGCCGCGAACACCCTCGTCAGGTTCCTGTCGGAGACAGGCCTGGACAAGAGACTTTAAAACTGCACAAGTTCTGATCTTCCCACTCTTTCTTTTTTTGTGATACTTTATTTCTTTCTTTTATCTGTCGTATCCCTCATTCCCCTTCCCTACTCAGAGTAGCCAGTCAGGAGATGTCTCCCGGCTAATTTTTGTGACTTCCTTTTTTCCTGACAATAAAAAAAAAAAAAAAACACGACGTCCTTTTTTTACTTTGTTTGTTCCCTTGTCTCGGGGTTTATAAGTATAAGGATGGTCGTTCGTCAGCTAGCCTGCGCCATTACCCTTATCTCTGTTGTTTTGTGTGTGTGTGTGTGAGAGAAGGGGGTTGGGAGCTTTAGCGTACACTGAACAAGGTACTGTTCATCACTGTGAGGACGATTTTATCTTTACCTTTGGAGAAAACTTATGGTGTCCCTGATATGTGCTTGCTCCTAGAGCCAATATAGTATTTAGAAACCTGGAAGGCAGACCACGATGCAAAAAAGGTTCATGCGCATTTTTGACTTTATAAATAGTTTTAAAATTCTACAAGCTTGCGCCATAATGGATCGCCATTTTTAAAACACTAATCTATACTTTTTTTATTGTACTGTCGCGGGACGCTACACTCAACCCTCCATCTATTTTTTCCTTTTTCTTGTGCCAGTGAGTATTTTTTTTTAACATTGATGCAAACTTGGCCTGCAACGCGAAGTATAGACCGTTCCACTAGGAAGAGGGGAGAGAAAAATTGCCCTCCCATCACCCCGCGCTTCGTCTGCTCCGCCGAGTGGGCTGTACCTAACACCCGGCTGGCGTTCAAATTCGGTTTAAAATCGCGTAATTTTGGAAATTTCAAGTGCAGATGCGCTGATTTTAATATGCAAATTATCGTGTAATGCTACGCTCGATAAAAAAGACTACTAACCGGGTCCAATTCCGCTGTTACCTGGGGACAAATAAAAAGAGAAATGGAAAAATTGTGTCAGAATGGCCGGTCCTTTGGCAAAAAGTAAATCCGGTTGTCGTAGCTTTTTTACTATACAAAGTTCGTAATGGTGTAGGCCCTCAGCGACTATGAGTGGAAGTCTAGAATAATAAATAAAAACGTTCTTTTGTTACGCAATAGACGCAGTGGTTGAAGGTGTTACTGCCGGCTGACTCCACTGCTATTGAAGTAGCGGAACAAAGATACGCTAGTTGATCCTGAAATAAGACAAGAGAGCGCTATGGGCTGATTTTGGAATGGCTATAAATATTCTAAGAACGCAAACCACTTCACAACGGCAGCCACGAGCGAGAGTTTGATGCTCGGTACGGCCCGCCGGTACAGCCCAAAGATGGAGAGCGGCAATCTCCCAATTTGTCGTTTGCTAGCGGAATCGGGCGCGTGCGCTCTCTCTCGTTTTACCCCGCCGAACCTGCTGAACTTCCCGCATGTGGGGAGAGGGCGCTGCGGTCGCACAAAATGGCGCCACCCTGAGAGAGTCTCGAACGAAGCGATTTACAGCGCGCGTTCCTGGTTTTGAGAGTGTACGTCAGTGTTGCCCGACTGCGCTGGGCTGTGGGTTTTCTCGTCAGTGGGCTGTGGCAGCCTGCGTAGGCGCAATTCCGGACGCTGGTGGCGGCTAAATTGCCGCGTTTCATTTTTTGCTTTGGTGTTCCTATGGCGAATAGAATTTCTCGAAGCTTTCAAGAAAGCATTGTACTATTTTTGGGAACAAAAACGAACAAATGAAAGCTATTTTTGATGAGTCTGTGCGCGACAGAACAAATGCAACTGGAATGTTTGTTTCATTTTATGTTGATTTTTTTACAACAACCTTACACTCATTCGTATCAATCTGCAAAGGTCTTAACTGTCGAAAATATTTGACCACACAGGATAGCCGAACTGCATGGGAATTTCCCGCTCACAACATGAAATTCAACAAGTCGCATCAATCGAACAACATATATTGTACGTACCCCACGGTGTCGCGTTATCCGAACAGGATTTGAGGAAGATCTCAAATAACACAGCATATCCAATATACGGTGTCGACGATAGACACTTCCCGACGATCGGGCGGAATCCGGCTTGTCTTGGGGTACGTTTTGAAGAAGCTTTTTTACATAGTCCCAAAGCAAATGAACGAATACTCCCTCACCCCCCGACCCTATCGGCTGTTTTCGCGAAGACCGGGAACACAGGCGGGAGGGGCTTGTCGCAGACTCTCTCAGCGAAAATAATCCTTGAAGACTAGAGCAGTCTTCGTCGACCATGTCTCCCTCGTCCATTGTCTAAGCGGGCCTCCGCAACGAAGAAGCCGGCTACTGCGCCTGCGCGCCGATCGGCTTTGACTCCAGAGTTCCGGGTATCGTAGCGGGTTGCGGAGAGCGTTGCTGGACGGCTAAAACGATCTACGAAATATTCCTCGAGACGTCGAATGGCCCGCGTCGCGGGCTGCTTGACGTTCGCTCTCTTCGTTCGTTTCCTGCGAAGGTCGTGCAGGCTGCGAGCCCTGGCCCTGATATGCCTGGTTCTCACAGTGGAAGATAACACGAAAGAGGGCAAGCATCTTGAGCAGGCAAATAAAGTAAAACCTTTCATGGAAAGGCCGGCTAACTCCGAATGCACGATGCAGGTGGGGAGTCGCGCTGGCTGGGTTTCCACAGCTCAGGCAGGTGGTAGCACATTTCTGGCTGATAGGGGTCGCTCGAGTCGCAAAATGGCGGCGGCCAGAGAGCTCTTTTTGCAAAGGTCTATAGGTTACTTTTTTTTTTCACAAATGGAGAAATAACAAAATGTGTGAGAAACGCAGACGTAGTAGAACTAGAATGCCTATAGTCGGTGACAGGTCAAGAACGAAGTGGAAGCTCCTCCCACCCCTTTCCACTTTAGTAGAGCGAACGGTGGAGAGGAGGTCGCCTCCTCTCCAACGTTCGCTCTACTAAAGGGGAAAGGGGTGGGAGGAGCTTTCACTTCGTTCTTGACCTGTCACCGACTATAGTTAGGTGTTACAGCTCATATATTGCCCAGAATGTACACCATCCACGGTGGAAGAAAGGCATTTCGGTGATGCCACTGGCCGCTCTTCACGAGGGAGCGAGCGAACAGATCGTGTTCGGAGCTAGCCTCGAACCAGAAGTAGTTAGTTCCTCGCCGCCGCGGAGGGCGCTGCGGTATGAGGTCTTTCCTCGGTGGCCACGGTGTCGGCGGCGTAGCGTGCTCGCCTTTTTCGCGGTGTGGCGGTGGTGGTGTGGCGGTGGTATGAAGCCAGTGGCCACTGGCTGGCCCCGTGTTTTGCTTTGGTGCTGTGTCGATCACAGGCAGTGTTGCCAGGTCTACTGATTTATCAGTAGATCTACTGATTTCGTCCCGGGTCTACTGATTCACTGAAAAGAAGGAAAATCTACTGACTTTTTTTTTTTAGTAAACATATTAAAATTTAATATTTGGCCCCTTCAGTTCCCAGGGTCGCCCACCAAAGGAAACTCATATTCTCCCAGAATTAAAAACGAGGCATTGGCTAAATGGCCCAGAAGCCCGTCCTATTCGAGTGACCTAGCCGTCATCTTTCTATAGGAAGTATTCACTGGACGCCATATTTGTGGGTGCTCTTTAAAGCGCATGCTCAGAGCGAGGTCACATTTATAGGCTGCTAAGACCGGCAATCTTGATGGTGTGGAATGCACGCTGAAAAAGAACTGTGGAAGCTCGCCGTCAGCACGCGCTCAGCAGTCGCGCACACAACTATGGCCGCCAGTGAATACTCTCTATTCACCCAGAGCAGGTTCGACGGTGACATCCGTACCAAAGCCATAAATGGGGAGAGTGTGGCCAGTCTATGATCTCGCTGCCGTGAGGGCCCCCTCCCGAGTGAGCCAATCAGCCTGCGGCGCAGAGCGAGAGGCGTGAGCGCATGCGCGTGAACTCTCGGCTGCTCCCAGCTGAGCGGAGAAAGCTGCCATTTTCATTCATTCGTCCTGTAAAATGCATGGGATCGACATCCAAATTTCGGTTCTTTACTTTTATTTGGCAGGCTCTGGCAAGAAAATTAGAATGTTATTCCTCGGTGGCTTAAAAAGCTAACGAATTAAGTTTCTCCATGTTTTAATGCAAGCTTTGAGTCAGGCGAAAAAGAAATAAGCCCGTAGCAGACGACGCGTAGCCTCAACAGTGCTCCACGCCGACAGCGTTGCGTCAAAAACCTTTCACAGCCCAGTAAGGAAAGATGGCAGCTTGCAGAGGAGTTCCATTGGACATGCACGCGCGCACTTGCCGGAACGTCTTGTTTTGGTTTCGTTTCAATAATAGCGATAGGTGGATGTCGCACTTTCGCCCTCATCTGTTGATTCCAAAAGTGGCTCAGTCTCGATTTCAAAGAATAATCTTCAAAATCGCACCACCAGTCAATGGTAATTTAAAAAGAGCAACATTCACGGTGCCATTTTACTTTGAACTGGTCTTGTTTTTTTTTTTCATTTTTATTTGTGTTTATTTCTATGATATTTGTTACTCTCTACTATTTCTTCAAAGTGTGGTTTAATGGAAGTAGAAAAACATGGCAAAACACAGATTTCGTAGAATCTACTGATTTTTGTTCAAATCTACTGACTTTTTGGGGATCAATCTGCTGACATTTTTTTTCCTCCGTCTGGCAACACTGATCACATGTGCCATCATCGTGCACGAAGGGAGGCTTATCAGAAGTGCGCGGAAACCAACAAAGGCCATCTGGCACGCCCCAGCGGAGGACTGAAGATTAAGTTTAACTATAGGACTGCCTGG
>JAZHYW010023264.1:0-16264 GCA_037355805.1 Ixodes ricinus | reverse complement strand
CAACAGCGTTCAGACGTGTACTGTACCTTAAAATATACAAAAAACTAATCTTTATTCCTTCTCCCATTGTCCCCCACCTTGAAAGTAGAACACAAATCCAACCTTCATGAAGAAAGACTGGTAGGGTTCAATACTGACCTTCCAAAAGTCCTACCCTCTTCTTCTTGCTCGTCTTTGCATGCAGCATCAGAAACTTAACAGATATGTTCTAACAAAGGGACTTTGTGAGGATGAAACGTGTAAGGTTGTTGTAAAACGCTCTTGCAAGGTGGAGTAACAAAAGTACATTTGGCTCATGGTCGAATCCGTCCACCACAGACATGAATATGATTAAAAGCTGGAGATTTTTTAAAGGTGAATATATCGGCAAATGAAACCCTGCTTCCGCTTGTATTTTTTCTCCTGTTGCCTTCCCATTACGGCATTCAAATTGCATATGTTCCCATTTAATGCGAATATACATAAAAGAAGCTTTCCTCGATCTAACTAAATGCGGTAATCCACAGAATAGCAACATGTAACGCATGTGCAACGACCACGTTCCATTTTTTTCTAAATGTCAACAGGAACGAGTTCCTTTTCGCACATGGAACTTGTCAAGAACGCGTCTAAATAATCAGAAGGAGCGAGTAGAACCATCTTTCGTTCCTTTTTTTGAGGGCAACGTGCAACATCTCACCTAAGATGTATATATTTAAGGTGATCGGCCCTTTATTTATGTTGGCGGAGGATCTTCAGATCAATAATTAAATATATTTTATTATCATCCATTCATTTTTTACTGCTACAAAGTTCACATAACCGCTTGAAAACCACGTTGGCAGAATGACACGCGAAAACACGCCATACCTGTTGAAGGTGTGCGGGAAACGTGTTTTTTTTTCAAATGCTTGCTGGCAGTGAAGAACCGGGATCTCGTGGAGTATGCCCAAAAAATACTTTAACGCTCGCATGATGAATCTTGAAAAAATACATGAAATGCTGCACAAAACAAAAAATATAATAAATGGTTTTGTTCAAAAGAATCAGATAAACAATGCCTTACTTAAGGTTAGAAGTACTCAGCAGATGGCAAGTTGGTTATCAGTACATAGAAATCCTAACATAAAATCCGTATATTGTAAACGTGCTTGCTGCACGAGCTCGAAGGCTTCATGAAATACTGCTCTGCGAGGCTAACGTTTTCTCCGGTTTTACGAGAGTCTCGTCTTGTACATCACTTTACAACTCATCGCTAACAGTCATCGAGCTTTAACACTTTATTGAGCCGCTGTATAACGTCGCGAGACTGCTATATGCTGCTGCAACTTTACAGTTTGAGATTTACTTTTGTCGCGTAGTGTTGCAGAACATCGCATTTCACAGGAGACTGAGCTGTTTAACATGTTTGACACGTGCAGACGTCATCGCACTACATACTGGTGGTGGCTGAGTACTCTTGTTAAGCGAGAAAAATCCAAATCCGGGGGTGCAAAACGGTGCTGCGCGGGTACTGCACTCAATGCAAGCCATGTAATACGAGAGGCCACAAGCTAATCTTGTTTGATGCAGCGTCGTATTGCACCCGCGGGCTTGTGGCAGCGCGTAAACACTCTCTCTGCCGAGGGCGTTTATGTAAACAAAAGTAAGTTTCCGGGGGCACAACGCCAAGCGCCGTGCCGAAGAATGTGAGGCAAAAAAAAAAAACCTGTATTGAAAAACAGTACTGTTTTTTGTTTTGTTTTAACTACGCCCTAACGAAAAATACACCAGGCAATCCTGCGGTGGCGACATCAGAATAATCCTCGGTGCGGCCCAGAGTGTCTGGTGTGCCCACCAGCAAAGCTGGTGCTTGTCGAGAACAACCGGCCTGATGTACCCGCCGGAAATGCTGGTGCCTGCACCATTAGCCTGATGGGTACATCAAGAGAGTCCGGTGTCACACCACAAGGGCCTGTAAAGCCCGCAGGCAAGACGGTGTGGCCACCACGCAGTTTGATATGACACCAGAGTTGTGTTTTTTGTTGACTTTTCCCCCTGTCCGCAGAGCGTGCTCTAATAGTTTGTGTGGCACCGTCCTTCCGACGGGGTGCCTGAGTTTCCTCCGTCTTGGTGGTCGCCGGGGACCCGCTGGCGGCGCGCCTCGCCGCCAAGAGCATGTCCCCTCTTCCTGACTGCCTTCCCGGTCGTGCCTGAGTCAGCCTGGGGCGCTACGCCGTCGCCTCTTCCGAGGGCTTTCTCTTTCCCTTTCCGCCGGCATTCTTCGCTGGCGGTGAAGACGCGCGTCTTCTTCGCCTGAGTCGAAGCCGAAAGATGTGTGAAGGTGCGCTCTCCGCTTCACAACGAGCCGGGTTTGGTAGCAAACAACAGGAGAAAGCCAGGTAATTATTACACAGTCGCCTGGTGCCGAAAAACAGGAATTAACGGCAGAGATCATGCCTACTACTGATGCAGGAGGGCGTCCGACCGCGAAGCGAAAGAGGATTACCCTGCGAGCAGGCCACAACAAAAGGTCATCCACTGAGCTCGCGTCCTGCTGGCCACGGATCCAACGGCAAGGTCGGTAGGCTCGAAGAAACATTTGATGTTCTTCTACTTGAGGAAGCTTCCTGAAAGAGCAGACAAGGAAGTCAGAGCCATCTGTCGCACGTGATGCCTATAGAAGAGGAGATTTCTGGTGCGGAGGGGTGCGCGGAACGGATCAGCGTACCTGAGACACGAGAGTCAGTCAAAGCTGAAAGGGGCCAGGAATCGGCCAGAACGACAGGGCGTCTGGTCTCTTTGACGCAGGGCAGTGGCTCCGGACAAACCCTCAACTGATCGCTGCCAACTCCCTGCAGCAGTAGAGCACTGTAGTTTTTACTAGGCAGTGCTTCTTGCTTTTTTTAATAAAGTAATGCGACAGCAGCGTTGTTGTCAAACTTGTCATTGTACTCTTCTTTTGTGGTAAAGCAACACCCAGTCAACAAGGTGCTCTGGTGAAATCACATCTACATCAAAACCTCATGTCCACCAGAACACCAGATTGTGCAGGGGCCAGATCCAATAGCGACTGCTGGTGTCACATTAGAACACCAGATTTCTGGTGTCACACCAACATCACCTAGAATTTCTGAAGTGCACTATGCAAGCACCAGGAAATGTCCTCAAATCACATCTGTGAAAAAAAGTCTGGGTGTAACATCCAAGTCACACCAGCCCTCGGCCTGGTTGTTATTTTTTCACTTAGGGCGCCTGTCCCCCTTCCTCCCCCCCCCTTTTTACTTATTTTGTTTTATTTTTTGCTGCTCCTCCAGAGAATACTTTTTATTTCTGGGGGACTCTCTCCTCCGATTGTTCGACAATTATACTTCGTGTCACTTGTTAACAGTAATCCTCCGTTGCTTTCATTGTGCACCCCAAAACTGCGAAGGTGGAACAAAATACGAAGGCGGTCGATGGTTGGGGAAGAACTTGAGAAATACACTCTGTGAGGCTCAGAGCGGCTGCCAAGCATCCAGCGTCACTCTAGCGCCACTAGGATCTTTCTTTTCAAGGGTACACACTTGTAGTTCTAAATAACATGGGATTAGGCAAGTCACATTTAGTCCTTTCAATGCTTATATTCTTGTGGACAACTTTCTGAGCTAATTCAGCAACAACGAAACATGTTTGAGTGCCTCAATGATGTTTACACGTATAATTAGTCATGCAACAATTTTTGAACTTTCACTAAATACATCTAAGAACTATTCCATGACGTTGATAACTTGCAAAAACATGCATTAGTTTTCTCTCCCATATGGAACTGCAGACGCATATGCAGACGCAGGAAAGAATGAAAGAAGAGAAACAGCATCCCCCTTTCAACTTTCAATTAGAGCAAGTAGTCACGTGAGCGACGCTAATTATATGCCGTCAGTGTTTGTCATAGACATGTGCTGGGGTTGGCAAAGCGTAGAGCATATGGACATTGTATAGGCAGCATAGACATTATTGGAGTTCGGCTATCCTCATCTTTGATTGAACTACGACGCCATTGCCGAATGTTTATGCGTGCCAGTTGTCACGAACCCGAGCACTCGACTCTGCCTTATGACAGTCGAGTCCGTCACGGTATTGACGTGATCGCAGTGCGAAGTCGTGATATCAGCGGGAACGTCACGGTGTCAACAACGCTAATACATCTAGTGACTTTCTCAATTTAATTTGACTTGACACAGTGAGTCACGTGATGACGCCACTTGACGTTACTGAGCCACATGACGTGACATTACTTGACAGCATGTCTTGGACACCATGACGTCACGTGCGAATACAAAGCCGACAGTTTCTCGAGTGCATTGCAATTTTTGTATATAACGATTTGATCAATACATAGAAATGCAGCTGCCAAATTTTATTCTATAAAGCTCATTTTGTTATACTAAGAAAAAAGGAAAAGAATATCGTGAATTGTTTTGAACCGGTTAAGTGTTATCTTCTTCCGGTTCAGTTCCGGTTCAGTTCTAAGATGTCGGCGAACATTTCAGTTAGTCTGGTTAACTCCGGTTAGGCAAAAAAATAACGGTTCGGTTTCGGTTTTCATCTCGGTTCCGGTTCGACACCCCTCGTTACAACAGCAGGAAGCGGCCGCGGGTTATTGAACACCCAGACATCTTAACTGTATATGCCGTTACGGCGTTTCAGCCGGTTGAGCAACGAACTGCGCGGCAAAGAATCAACAGACCCTCGTGTAAATACCTCCGAAGCTTCTGGTCTAATCCCGTCGTGTTCCGGAGGAAACGGAACTCGCCCAGCTGTTCGATATAAAGTTTGCTCGGACGTTCCTTCTCCCACAAAAGGCATTAAGAGATAGGAAGAGGGAGAGAAGGGAGAGACCGCAACGTCGTCGCCTGTTGCTATCCTCGGGACCGTGGTAGAGTAGAACCCACCGCTAAGCAGTCATCCTTTCAACCTCCCCGCCATCTTTCCCTCTTCTTCGCACCATCCGCCCGCCTGCTGCTCTGCATCCTCCCATCCTTCCCGTTTTGTTTGCCCTCTCCAGCTCTCCCTCCTCTCTCAGCTCTCGCGCATGCGCGGCGCTAACCAGGATGAGGACTGCCCCGTGTGTAGCGTGGGCTCTGCGAGACGCTGCAGCAGACGTCACTCTGCGTGGGAGGAAGAGCGGAAGCAGAGGGGCAAATGACGCTACGCTCTTCCGCCCGATCCGAAGGCAAACACGGCGGCTTCTGTTGCTCCGGCCTCCTGCAAAGGCGCTGCGGGCCTTATTCCCGCAGCACATGGTGTGCGCGATGACGCAGATCTGTTTGGGTCGGGGTCTCCCGCGCACGCAGCGCCTACGTTTGAGGTTTTTCGGTGGCGTCTTTCGTCTCCTTCCTTCCTTCCTTTGCGACGTCCTGTGGACACACGTATGCTCTCAGCGGCTGTTGGGCTGGAACCTCTGGGCACGAGAAGCTGCTTGCCAACGCCGGCTGCGCGTAATGAGCGAACGAGAGCTTTCCTGTCACCGTCGAGCGGGGTGGCGTTTTTGTGTGTGTGTCAGACTCGTGCCTATCTTAAATACTCTATTTTTAACACTTTTGGTCGTATTTTGGTATCTTGCATATACATTTCGTCTACACAGTATCTAGTACTCTATCTTAATTATATTTCTCACGACTACCTTGTACTCAATATCTCAGATACATTTTTCAACCTTCGAAAATATTTGTCGCCGGAACAATCTACGGAACTAGGGATCGTCAGACTTTAGGGCAAAACTGAACCGATTGCAGACTTGGAGGCAAGCGACCAAACAGAGGACAGGAAACAAGGCACGAGCAAAACGCTGTCTCCGAATGCCAACAAAAAAAAAAAAAAAAAAACCAAGCGCA
The DNA here is from genome assembly GCA_037355805.1 of Ixodes ricinus. Classification (NCBI taxonomy): domain Eukaryota; kingdom Metazoa; phylum Arthropoda; class Arachnida; order Ixodida; family Ixodidae; genus Ixodes; species Ixodes ricinus. Next base: position 10,430 of record JAZHYW010023264.1, on the reverse strand, counting down.
TAGACCCCAGTGCTCCCACCTTTAAGTGTCCTCCTGTCCGTTTCCTTTTATTTTTTTCAGTTGTTTTTGACTGGCACGTTTTGCTTGAAGCTAGGAAAGTGCTGGTGTTGTCATCTGGATTTTACACCCTTTGGTCTGAAGCTAGAGTGGTTCCGCCGGCGGAAAATTGTGACCCCAACGCTTGGTACGGTCACAATAAACCATTTTCGGAAATCATCGGATCAGGGGGTTCTGGTATGAAAATGCCGGAGCACGTTTTCAAGTGAGCGCCAACTCTCCCTCGGCCAAGCAAGCTAGATCCTGCTGGCTTTCTTGACGTGCGGCGACCTAGATTGGGCTTTCCCCAAGCCCCTTGTTTGCCCATTGTGGTTCAACTTTAACTTTCAAGCTCATTCAAATGCCTTTTTCTGTTTAATATTTTTTTGAATGCGCACATTGTTTCATTCTCCAGAATCGTCCAACCCAGTTTTCCGCCAGGTGGAGCCAGGGATTGAAAGCGGTTTCGTGGGCACTCTCTTGTGTTACTTCTGTTCTGTTCCCTTGACCTTCCTAATATTTCTTAACAGTTTGAGGGCACAGGCGCTCGTCCGCGCCCTGGGCTGGAGAGACAAAATACTTGCTCTGGGTTGTTGATCACAGCATCAGCTGGGATCAGCCACGTAGTGCGAAGGCTGTGCTTGAACGAGGCCATGGTGGCCGAAGAGACTGAGATTAGGGAAAGTTAATACAGAATCAAGACCTATCGATGCGTTTAAGAAGGGGACTATATCGTTTATTTTTAACCACATAATTAACCACAGTTTTCAGCCAGAGACCTACCGGTCTCAACAAAAGCTTCCGTCTTCTCCCATTTTTATTTTTAGACTTTACTATGTTTTGTAGTTTCACTATCTGGGGTCGTCAAACTGCGGCTTAATTTCTGACCAGGCGTTCCGCACCCTGCCTTGTCACTTTGCGAGCGGAGCCCCATCCCGCGTCGCTCGACGTGTCTGCCTCGTCGTCAGCCATGCCGAACAAGCTAATTAATGGTGGGACCTCTGCGCGAGTTCATTCTGTGCAAAGCAGGTTACGTGGAGAACTGCGCTGTTCCGACGGGTAAACGAGCCCTGCTATACGACATCTATGTCAGGAGCTTCTGGTTTCTGGATGATGCGCTTGCTGAGATGCGTTAAAGTGAGACAATTGGAGAGGTGAGGAAACCCGCATCACTTAACTTGAGCTGTCAGAGGAATTACCGGTGATTGAAACTTCGTTTTTATGTGTGTAGATGCGTGCAGTTTATGTTAATCTCTTTTTTCTTTTTTTCTCAGGTAGTGGATTGTTCAGTTAAGTGACTCAGAACTAAAAGAGCGCAGAGTACGTCTGTACGTGTCTAAAGGTTATTGTTGTACATTCTGTGATTTCTTTTGACATGACAACGTTTCACCCGAAGGGACGTATGTACGGAACCATTGAGCAACAAAAACAGACTTCATGAATAGCAACTTACTTGCTCCGCGACTATAAAACAGAAAACGATTCTTCTCGTATCGTTATGTAGTAGTAGCTTCTGTCCTTGACTTGATCGATGCCTTACTCGTTTGAGTAGCAGCTTTGATCAGCCGTCCGAGTGCGTGCCACAACAGATTTGACTCGCTGTTGTTAGCAGACGTGTCGTTCGATTGATTTGTTTCTGGCATCATTCCTCCACAAAAGCCGTAAAAATAAGCAAAAATAATATAAAAAAACGTAAGCTTAAAATTGACCGTGAACACCTCTGTCTCCGTTCCTATTGTACACATATCGCTGAAACGTCGAAAGGTTCCGAGACTGATTTTGTAGCGTAGAAAGAGAGGCAGCACGGTGATGCGCGCGAAGCAGTCGAAGGCAGAGACCTTCCTGCGTCATAATGTCAAAGTGGCGTCGCTGTGTGAACATTTGGAAGCGCTACCCGAGTTTGTTTGACCACATGCACGAGCATTAGCGAAGATCTCTCCATAGAGTGCAAACCGAAGCGAGAGCGAACATCAATTTTATGTCAAAACTCCTGACAAATCTAAAACAGAGACATCTCAAATGATTTAGAAAGCCTGTCGTCAAAAAGCAGTTGAGGTGTGTGAGGTGGTTTGATGTGGCACTCGCGCCTGAAGAATCGCAGAACGTCACTAAAGTCAGGGAGAGAGGTCGGATAAGGTCGCCTTACCGCTCTTCGTCTTCCCGGCGATGTTCTGCCGTTCCTGAATCGCGAGTGCCACTTAATACACTTCGCAAAATTCACTGCTTGCTTTCGACTCAAGCTCGCTGAATCGTTTCGAAGGTCTCTGCTTTATAGCTTACCGAGTTCTGACGCACAATTGATGTTTGCTCTCTCTGGTTTACAGTCTCTGGTGAAATCACCATTGTGCCTGCGCACGTGGCCACAATAACTTGTGTAGCGCAGCTCCAAACGTTCACAGAGCGATGACCTTTTTGATATAACGAGACACGAATGTACTTTCCTTCGACTGCGCGAGCCGCGCCAGTTCTCATCAACTTAATTACAAAAGTGCAAAGAACATGGTCAGAACAAAGAATGAACAGGAAAAAGCGCTTATACTTTGTTCTCTCCTTGTCCTTCGCGCTTATGCAATTAAAATGCTTAACCAACTAGCCCAACAGTTAATTTTAATTCAGTAGCTCTCATCAAGGCTGCTTTGCGCCGGTAGTCTCACGTCCGCCGAAAAAGACGTGCACGCCAATCAGTGCGTCCTGTGTACCTCCTAACAGTACTGCGTATTCCTGTTGCTGGGGCATATACTTAATGCTTGCTTCACTGTACCAGTTCGGTGGAGTAGAATTACCTCATTAATGGCAGCGCCCATGGCACTGCCGACCGAGCACCATCGATGCTGGCTGAATCACGTCACTGCAATCTATCTGCAGGGTGTTTCACGAAAGCTAGACTAAGTCGTCCCTGCGTAAAATACGCATCACAGAAGAGAAAAGAAAAAGTTGATGTTATATTGAGTAGCTGCCAAACGCTGTGAATTTCCTGAAATGAGCCATTTGGAAAACGACCAGCGTTCGGTATAATTAGGTGTTACGTTTCAGTAATTAGTCATACTCGTATCTGTTCCTTTATTACACGAGGCGACGAGGAGTTTGAAAATCAGCGAGTGATCTATGAACAAAATGTAAGGGCGCAAACGAGCTGGTGTACATTGCACATGGTTGAAAAAACCCCGAGACTGCGGGTAAACGACACAACACTAAAAAGTCTCTAACACAGCTGAAATTTTTATTTTCCGAAACCTGGTTATATAGGCACTTCGATACAAAAAGAAAAAAGGGAGAGGGTGAGAACCCCAAAGAATGCCACTTTCCACCAACGTAACCTCTGACAAAACAACAATGACAACGGACTCTGCGTCATGCACTTCTCTTATCTCTGACCCCCCCCCCCCCGCTTCCCGACCGCCAAACACACTGATAACCCCAAGCCCAGTAACACACATACAAAAAGAAAAGAAAAGAACGACCCATTGTTCCCTCTACCCGAAAACCTACAGACATAAACCTTGAAGGTCAGAACTTTTCACAGCCTAAGAAAACGGCGAAGTTCGTTGTCTAACCCAAACGACGGCTTATTAACTGCGTTCCCGTGACCTAATATTGTTAACGACTCTTTTATCAACCGCTTGTGGTCATCTTTTTCCCGCAACTCTACTGAAGTTAAATGCCACAATGGTACACAGTTCCTACATTCGATCAGATGTTTTGACACTTCGGAGTACGGGTCTTTTTTCTTTATACAACGTTTGTGCTCCGTCAACCGCTCATTTATACACCGTTTGAGTTTGTCCAATATAATAAAGGCCACAATCAAAAGGTATCTTGTAAATGACACCCGACGAACATTCCACATCCCTTTCTCTGTGTTTTATCGCGCTATATTTGAAGGGTTCTATTTTCCGGCGTTCTGGCGTATTCCGCCGGTGTTGTGTCAGGAGTGTATGTCGTCCGGATCCTTGCTAGGCTTCAGCTCCGCCTGCTCCGTCGGGTTTTCCTGCTCCATCCGGTCTTCCCCTGCCCTTCCCTTTTCCCTTTCCCTTCCCTTGCCCTTTCCTTTGCCCTTTCCGCCCGCCTTGCCTCCGCCCTCTCCCTCTTCCTGGTCGCTGTCTTCCGAGCGCCGCTGTCGGGAGAGCTCCTCGGCGGCGCTGTCTACGGCGCCCACCAGGTTCTCCGTGTCATCTGTGCGGGTCAGACAGGGACAACGATGGTCAGAGTAGCAACTGGAAAGCCGCAGTCGTTCTGCGAATGCATCGCAGTGTGACAGTGTGCATCGCAGTATCAGTCTGCAAAGACTGACTGAGGCATGCTTCTTCCTTACGGTCTTTCCGTATTGGTCGCAACAATGTTGTCGGCATGATTGTTTCGAAGCATACAAATGTACGAAGCAAACGTGCTTTGAACATGGTTGAAGCGTTTCCGCGGTTAATTCTCTCATCACGTCCGCAGCAGCAAACACCGTGTCTTTTGTATGCTTCCTGAGCAGTTGAACTGCTGCTTAAAGGCCTGTTCACACATGCAGCGGAGCGCTATAAGCACGGCGCTGACTTTGCGCTAAGCGCGTGCTGACGGGAGGGAGCGTTCACCAGCTTTGTATCGCACCGTCAAAACTTGCTCATGGCAGACGATAAGTAGATGACTGCACGTGAAGAGCGCTGCGTCAGCGCTTCGCTGCATGTGAGAGCAAAGTTGCTCTCACATGTTTGAACTTTGCAGTTGCAAAGTTCAAACAACGAACTGCGGAGGGTCGTGCGGAAAAGCGAGCGAGCCGCTTTTTCAAGTCGCCAGATTGATTTGTTCTTGTGGATTATCATTCTTTTCTTTATCTTAATACTAGATTTTTTTTTTGTATCCAGTAAGGTTTGCGACAGAGAAAAACGACCCGTATCCGTAGCCTTCATATATAAAAATGAAGCCGGCTGCGCCATTTTTTTATAGTAAATATTTGGTAAGCTTATCCAGTTGTCGTTGCATCTGGCACTGCACAGCGAGTCCTTACATTTCCATAGAAACGAAACAAATCTAATTTATTAAGAAATAAAAATAAAACAACTCGAATTTATCATATTATTTTCACGGATTCATCAGTCACCTTCACTACCTCGGATAATTTGACTGACCGCGTTGGAAAGAGCTTCTCGGAGTTTTGAGAGAATAGCCCAATAACTTATAAATATTATCACAGGGCAATACAAGTTGCTGAAGTAAATAGTTTTAGCTGTCCAAGCACGCGTTTTCAGTTCCTCACTCGACAGCTTCGAGGCCAATTTTTATTTGCTCGAAACAAATAATGTAATCTTTAAGGATTTCCTTCTTTCAAGAGGAAAATAAATAAAAAAAAAGAAAAGAAAACTCATTTATCACGGCGGCGCGCTAAATAAGTGTCGTATAGAATTTTAGGATGCATGAAAACAGATTTTTTATTTCTCCGTTTTCCTAAAGTAGGTTCCACCAGAGCCATTAAAAAGGCCACGCTTCAGTGTAACGACAGTTCGGCCGTCTTGAATCTTAACATCGTAGTTGCCATTTATCCGAAGGTTTATCTGAAATCGCGGGAAACAAATTTCCGCTCCAGCTGCGCGACATTGTCAGCTCAGAGCCAATCGCGCCTCTGCGTTCGATGAAAGCATTATTGTCACTGATTTGCCTCAAAATTGATTCAACACATTAGTAGCCACTTCTAATCTAATGATTCAAATCACAAATATATTTTTTTTAATTTTGCTTTTTTTTGTGTGAGCTTATTAAAGTGCAAAATTTGGTCTGGGAGGAGGGGCTCTACTGGAAATACTCAACACGTGACATCAGATGTTGTCATGAGGCAATTAGGGCTTGGCATTTGATCGATTAACCTACCGATTAATCGATTAACGCTTTAATCGCGATTAGTTTATCTAACCGGTTAGTTTGAGAATGTGAAATAATTGCATACTAAACTCACGTCTGCAAAAAAAAACAAAAAAAACGCGAATTTTTTTTTTTTGGTTTGCTTGTTTGATTTGCAGGTTTAATACAACGTGTGACGTCACCCCACCGAAGTGCGCGTGAAATTTTTGACGCTGGTTTTGGCATCGCTTTCATTTCCCTTTTTCTCAACAGATGGTTTGAATTTAGAGATAATAGATAGCATGCGGGAGAGAGTAAAGCTTGGCTGTCTTGAAAACGTGTTTAGTTTAGATAGCTAAAAAATAAAAAACAATGCTGTTTTTTTTTGTTTTTTTTTAACACGAGAGAATCGGGAAACGGAGAGCCGTTACTCTAAGCGCACCCCGTGTATGTAATGGGTTCGATCCCTCTGCTTCGACCCATTTAGCCCGGGCGCTGTACAGTTGTGCTTGGCGTGCTCTTGGCGGCTTGTCATCATGACTGTTCGTCTTTCGCAAATGTTTTCCCTGTGATGGATTGTGGGAGGGCAAAGCGTGAGGTCGGTTGTTTGCAATTGATCGCGCAGGCTATGGCATGTTGGAGCATTTTACTGCGTGTTCAACACGGTGGACTCCGGAAGAGTCCCAACTCCGAGCCATCGCGTGTGACTATAAAGCGTGGCGTAATCGATCATTGCGGTCCATTAAACTGCCAGGTTAATGGTTGGTCTCCCAATTCTCGCAATCTCCTGTTATGCTGATTATCGCGGACACGCAGCTAAAATAAAATAATGGGCGTGTTATTATTTATTTAGTTTTGCCGCTTCGTCGTTTCCGGAGATGCGTTGCATCTTATGAAAGGAAACAAAATAAGGCGCGTTATTTTCTATAGTTAATTAGGCCTGTATTTTTTTTGTTGGTTGATTAATTGTCTTGTCGGTTCTACCTCTGGCGGAACTTCATCGCAGGACGTGCAAAATATTGGTAGGCAAAGTAGGCTCAGCTGAAAGGAAACCCGCAGAAAACTCTGTGGAGGGGCAACGCAGGGCTTTGCTATTGCTTTCAAGCAGCGTCGAGGGTCTTTAGGTCGTTTTCTCCGCCTTAAGCCAGATCGATTAAAGAGTAGAAACGAACGAAAATTTGCTCTTCGAATCGAAGACATAGCTCACAAATCGTTCCCATTCGCCCAGTGTACTGGGGAGTTTTAGTAGATCGTTTTCAAAGGCCCGGATACCGCTACGGGCGCGCGCTTCAGAGCGTGCATCGAAGTGGCAGCGCGAGCTCCCGCTTGCAAAGAGCGTGGCCTGAAAACACGATCTGCTCAAACTCTCTACTGTCTATCCGTGCAACTGCGTTCGTCTTCCTATCTGGCCGCGCCGTATAACCGGATCCCGTGAACCCGACTTAGCTCACCGTTATCATAGCAGTACACCACGGTGGCGAGCAGCAGAAGGCTGAGGCAGATGAGGGTCCAGGCTTGCATCTTGGCCGATTTCGAATCACACTCGCCGCATTCGATGCCGGCCGCTCTTATACACCGCCGCATCGAAAGGTTGCGTGCGGCGTTCACGCTGGGACTGCGTCGTCCCAGCTGCGACGTTGCAGCGCGACGTCACTGGGAGCGCACACGTGGCCTCCCTCTCACGCGAGGACGCCATCATTGGGTTTCAGCACGTGCTTGATCAGGCTGACTGGGATGCGCCCGACGACGACACGCGTGCCTCCTCCACTAGTCGTCCCGGTCTCTTTGTGAAGGCTTTCCTGACCTCGTAGTCTAAGTGCACGCCATTCGCCTTTCCAGGCACGCGTTTTCGGACCCCCGCTAGAAATTTCGTTTTACGTTGCGGACACACCGCTGACACACGATACAAAAGACAGTGTGCAGACGCTGTCTGAGACGCGTTCACATAAATGTATGAAGCTGCTTGGAACATGCTTTGGCGTCCCTACGGGTAATTTTTCTAGAGTGTTTTCAGTGAACATCGTGTCTCTTGTGTGACGTATGAGCAGTGAAACGGCGGCCTTAGCCGCCACGCGACCGAGGATTTCAGTACAAGTGGACGAATTCCTCGCTGGGCAAGCTTGGCATTTTTGGAGGACTGATGCCGTTTGCTTTGGTTGGAGATGACGTTACGTCGGCGACGCGGGTAGTTCATTTGACGCACGTTGCGTGAAGCGCTTCAAACGGTCGCCTTAACTGTAAACTCGTCATTTGGACGAGTACCTGAGCAGAGAACGGGCAGTGTAAAGCCACTCGCTCGCTCACGTGCCTTCCAGTTAGAGTGAATTTTAGAGTATTCTTATCTCGTGAATCTGAAAATAACGCTCGTTTTAACCGCGAAGATGGAAATAAACGCGAGAAAACACGAAAAACCTCCGACCGGTCGTTACGTCACAAAAGGGTCTTTCCCCTTACAGAAAATTTATATCTGGGCAGATCTGAAGATTTCAGATATGGCCATATCAAAAATTGGCCACATATAACCTGATATGGTATATCAGCCAGATATAGCCTCATAATGCCAGATATAGCCTGATATCCCTGGCTAGGTATGGAAATCCCAGATCTGGCTAAGTAAGGAAATTCCAGATCTGGCCAGACATATCAAAAGGACACAAGCCTGAAATTAGCACTTTATATATTTTTATTGTCTACAATTCTCCCAAGTGCCCTGGCCCGCACTCGAAGAATTATAGGAACGGTGATCCTTCAGCTCCCTAGTGATCGCTAGTTTTGACCAATTCCATGGTTACACAGTTTCCTAGTGTAATTCGTAGTCACCCTGAACAAGCATCCTATAGGGCTCAAGGACCTGTCATATCACTTTTAAAATTTTTCGTCAATGGCAGCGTTTATGATACTGTGCATTTTGTCCGACCTTCAACCAGGCTGAGGCTCCGAAATCTCTTAAAATATTATCATTCTCGTGATTGTTGTTTTAGCAGGAAATACTTAAAAGCCGAGAAATCACAACAACCAAAACCGGGATTTAGCTCGGATTCAGCGGAGCTGTGTTTAGCATTTTTAGCGTTTCTAACTTAATATCAGCGTCTTTGAAGCTGTACGAGAATGATAATAATGTAAGAAATATGTCTGCAGCTCATCCAGGTTGAAGGTTGAACAGAATGCACAGTACTGACATTGGCGAAAAATGTTAAAAGTGATATGACAGGTACTTGGTTTCAATACGACACTTGTTCAGGGTGACTCCGAATTACACTCAAAACTGTGTAACCATAGAATTGGTCGAAATTTCCGATCACTAGGCAGCTGAAGAAACACCGTCCCCATGATTCCTCGAGTACGGGCCGAAGTGCTTGGGGGATTTAGCAACTTGTCTATTCCGGCGTAATGTTAACACTTCAAATTAATTAATTCTACATTGAAATCATCGTGAAAATTAGCAACAAATAATCTCAAACTTAAGCTTGCCAAAGCTGAAGTTTGGGATTATTTGTGCTAATATTTAGCTTGCGAACAATGAGTCTTGCACATTTTGCTAACAAAGTAAATCTTTAACTTTTTTAACTTTTTAATATATTGAAAACCGGCCGCCAGATAAAGCTGTATATAGGCCAGATAAGGCTGTGTATATGCCAGATAAGTCTGTATATACGCCATATCAGGCTGCATATACGCCAGATAAGTCTGTATATATGCCAGATAAGTCTGTATATACGCCAGATAAGTCTGTATATGCGCCATATCAGTCTGGATATATGCCACATAAGTCTGTATATAGGCCGTATATAATCATATAATGTTTGATATGGCCAGATATAGCCCAGATATAAGATTTCCATACGGGTCGCCCGCCAAGCACGTGTCGCTCGTGTGGGCAGCGCGTGCCATTCCGAGCTTGCCTTGGCTTGCCAGGCTTATATTCCCCGCACTGACACCAGTCGTGACGTCTTTTTCTGACCTTTTTCGAAGATAGCGAGAGTGTGCTTGGCATAGTTTTGATAGGTACTGAAGATGCGCGAGAGAAGAGATTCCGAAAACTATTTTTATGACATAACGCTCTGGGAAGGAGGCTCTTCAATGATGCTTTTTGAAAATGATTTTCTGAAACCCCTGGGCATCAAATTGGAATATAATCTCGATATTCGTAATCCTGGTGGCCAGATGAGGCCAGATGAGGACGATTTTGCCATGTTTACTTTAATATAGAACTGCTTCTGCTTCCCTTTAGGTTGCTATCTTTGTAACCGGACGATGTGACCACTCGTAGTCTCTATCCGTATTGGGCAGGTGCCTGCGATTGCGAGCTTGCCAATGTTAACTTTGTGGGGACGCTGCAGGTGTTTGTGCCCGCCAAAGGCAACATCACGTTCAGGAAGAGCTTGTCAGCTGTCATTTTGGTTTTGTCGCTCCGAATTCGCGAAGGATTCCTCGCATGCGAACTGGCAAACTCGTGTAAGTTAACCTGACACAGGACGTCTACCCCCTTACGAAAATGGCATATCTGAACTTATATAAAAAAATAGATACGGATAGTATAAAAAATTGGGCAGATCTGGCGATATCAAGTAGATCAG
>JAZHYW010023260.1:0-106747 GCA_037355805.1 Ixodes ricinus | reverse complement strand
GTGTGTGCGGTAAAACCCGACCCGGCGACAGGGAGCAAGGGAGGTGCGACAACGAAGGCTGCATCACCGGGCGATAAGTCGACGATGGCAACTGCAGTGCTGCCGGGGAACGAGGTTGACATGGTGGACGCTAGTGTCAACGCGCTAGCGACGAAGCGGCCTCGAGAACAGGAGACCGACGCCCAAAAGATCGGGGGAGACTCGAGCGCATCAGAACCTCCTGTGAAGACAGCCCCGCAAAAGATAAGAACAGTACGACTTCATTCCAGCCCTGCGTCCGTTCCCAGGGGACCGGACAAGCCGGCTGGTTGATGTTGTACAGGTGCAGCGCCTCTGGGACTCTAGACGAGGTGAGTCCCTGACTCGCGAGGACGCCTAAAGTTGCCGATACCCTGAAGGTAGGAACGCTGAACGTGCGAGGTTTCGCCTCGCGTCGTAAGCAATACCAGGTTCAAAGGCTTCTTATTGATAAAGGCATTGACGTCCTCGCGATTCAGGAGACAAAAGTTCACAGTGATGAAGAGACCGCACGCCTGCTGGCGCCTTTTTTACCGTGTTTTGAGGTTTGCGTGTCACGCGCAAATGGTCTGTCAGGAGGTTGCATGTTGTTTTTAAGGAAGTCGTTAAACGCACAAGTTCAAAATGTGATTGCCGACAGTGCAGGTCGTTTCGTTATTTGTGACTGCACTGTTAATAACGTGGGGTATCGAATAATCAATGTGTACGCGCCAAACGCTTCAAGTGAAAGGAGAATTTTTTTCAGAGTATGGGCTCATATTTAGATTGTCAAAGTAGAATTTTAATGATAGGTGATTTCAATTGTGTTTGTGACGCGCGAGACAGGTCTAGTACAATACGGTATTACGATAACAGCACGAAGGTGCTGGAAGATTTGACATTAAATTTCAGTTTAGTTGATGTCGCGACTTTTCAAAGGAACAACACGTGTTTGCGTTACACGCACTACCAATCCTCTTGCCACGCTCGCCTCGATAGGGCATACGTGTCTATTGGTCTCTTGTCAGGGTATGACGGTTACAATGTGGCCCCAGTTTTCTTTTCGGACCATGCATTGGTTTCTTTTGTTCTCGGTGGGAGGGGAAAAAAGAAAACTAACTTGCGGTGGGAGATGTGGAAGCTTAATAATAGCCTTCTCGAGGACGATGTGTTTAATGAGACCGTTGAGGAATTATTTAGCAAGATGGCTGGTGTAAGTGAAAGCGCGAGTGAGAGATGGGAATGGTTTAAGTGTGAATTTAAATTGTGTGCAATAGAACGCTCCGGTATTCTCGCGTACTGGAAGAAAGCGGAGGAAAAGCTACTCATGGGAGACCTTCAACGAATACATCGCCTTGAGTGTGAGAACCCCGGCGCGCTCACAGAGGAGCTTAAATGCGTAAAGACCAAGCTCGCGGATCTCGAAACTGAAAAATATAAAGGGGCACTTGTACGGGCGCGGGCAGAAAAGTATGTTTTAGGTGAGCAACCAACCAAACGGGCATTAAGTAGCGAGGCTCAGTATGTAAAAAAGAAACGCATTGTCGAAATAGAATATGGCGGCCTTGTAAGTAGTTGTCCTGATGTTATAGAAAAGGCGTTCGTCGATTACTACAGCGCATTGTTGAAGCGGCAGGACGGTGGCAATGACTCGCAACTCGGTGACTATCTGTCGGTGATGCCGCGTGTAAACGACGAGATGAAAGAAAGATTAGAAGAGCCGATAAGCGTTGCCGAAATCGAGCGCGCCATCGAGGAACTGCCAACGAAGAAGTCCCCGGGACCTGATGGTTTGACAGCCGCACTGTATAAAAAATATAAAAGCGAAATTTCTGAGCAGCTTTATCAAGTCATACGTGAGGCTTCCATGATAAACAACTTGCCGCCGTCTTTTCTAAATACGCATACCGTACTCATACCCAAGAATGATGACGCCCAAAAGCTAAGGAATGTTAAAAATTATAGACCGATTGCGCTTAGTAACGTTGATTACAAAGTTTTAATGAAAGTTCTAGCCCGTAGGTTACAGAATGTTATTACTGAAATAGTTGGGGAGCATCAGACTTGTGCTATTAAAGGTAGATCCATTTTAACAAACGTGCATACTGCTAGAAGTTTATTAGAGCTGTGCGACGAGGAGGAGGACCAGGTCGCTATGCTCCAGATTGACCTGGAAAAAGCTTTCGACCGTGTTCAGCACAGTGTAATGTACAAAATCTTAGAATACGTAGGAGTGGGTGAAGTTATAACTAGCTTTGTCAAGATGGCGTACACCGAGTGTACTACACAAATCATAGTTAATGGGAAGCCGTCTGCGCGCATCAGCGTACAGTCGTCCGTCAAGCAAGGCTGCCCTTTGTCGCCCTTGTTATTTTGTATTTATTTAGAACCCTTTTGTAGAACTATATTGAAAAATAGACTAATTAATGGTTATTCGCTTTACGGAGCAGAAGTCAAACTACTTTCCTACGCAGATGATGTCGCAATTTTCTGTAGAGACAAAGCAAGTATTGTACAAGCCGTTCGCGACCTAAAATATTACTGCGACCTGACTGGTGCGGCAGTTAATTGGCAAAAGTGTTGCGGGCTTTGGCATGGAACGTGGGCCACGAAGCCTCCTGTATTTCAAGATATCAATTTTATGCCAACGCCTACGCAGTATTTAGGTGTACCGTTGCAGCATTATAAAAGCTCGAAGGCGTACTGGTCAAATGTTGTCAAGGAAACACGCGATAGGTGTAGTAAGTGGGGTGGGTGGGAGTTTTCTATATTTACGCGTGCCACAGTCTGTAACATCTTTTTAATTGCAAAAATTTGGTATGTGCTTCAAGTGTTGGCGTGCGCGCGTGTAAATGTGCAAAAGCTGCACCGCGTTTTCGCTGAGTTCATCTGGCGGTCTGGATGGGAAAGGATTTGTCGGGACAATTTGTTTTGGCACGTCAAAAAAGGCGGGTTGTCATTGTCACACATTTTTGTCAAGCAGGTTGTGGCGCGCTTTATGTTTCTCCGGGACCAATCAAATCCATTTCTTCGAACTGTAATTCAGACCAGACTGCCAGAAGAAATTCCTTTGTTTGTCGTTTCATCGTGTTGTCGGAAACAGCGCAACATTGGTAGTTTCCTTAGAGAAGTGGTGGAGGCTTTCCGTTTTCTGTCTGTTCGTTTTTCTCTTGAATACTTGTCGGGTGTCACGCGTAAGCGGTTAACGCGTGATATCATTGAAACTGTTTTTCCCGTCCCTTTGTACCGGTCCATGTTCCAGGCAAGTCCTGGGCAAGACGTGTTATCCCGGGTTAAAAAGATGGCAATCCCGCCTGGTATAAAAACTTTTTCTTTTACTTACACACAAACACCCTCCCTGTGAAAGTTTGGCTTGAGCAGAAAAAGATTTTTGTTCCATGGGGTGTTCATTGTTTTCTGTGCAAGAAATCTGAGACCATAGAGCACGTTTTTTTAGATTGCTGGGACGCTTTTCTGTTCTGGGATGTCCTTCAGAGGACTATCAAAAAAGAGTTACCGTTAACGCCCCAGGGCATTAGATTCCTTCCTGTTGACAAAGATAGTGAAATTCCTGTTGATTTTATTATGGTTTTGGGTTTGCACGCGATTTGGCAAAGCAGAATGGCTGTGCGGCACGCGGATGTTGATGCACGTCCTGTGTGGATGTATTTCGTGGAAACGGTCCGCAGACTGAACTCAGTTTATGCCACGCTGAAGTGCCCACCTGACGGTGTGTCCGTTCTGAATGCACTAGAAAATGTGAGAAATTTTTAACCCTCATGCACGTCGGCCATCCGTCGTGCATGTGTTTTTATCCATATGACTGTGTTTGTGTTCTTGTCTAATCAGGCAATAAAAAAAAAAAAAAAAAAACTGCCTTTATAGCTCTGTGGTTAGCGCGTCTGCCTGCTGATCAAAGGGTCAACGGTTCGAATCCCAGACGGCGCCGGTCTTTTTTATTTATTTATCGACCCGCGGCGTAAGAGGTTAGATAGCCAGATAGATATATAGATAGATAGATAGATAGATAGATACATAGACGAAAAGTGCGTGAAGTATCCAAAGAATGCTATTCGCATTAAAATCTGGGGGCGGTAGCAGGGAAAAGGAACGATTGTGACTTAATTTCAATGACACCAGGACATTACGGATTTTACGGATCGTCACTGGCACCTCCAGCTATCCCCTTTCTTACCCTTCCTTAGCTCAGCATGAATATTTTGCCCGTAAGGAATAAAACAAAGTGGGTGGACATGACAAACGTACGACCACACTAAATAGTCTCGGTCTAACAATCTAAACTTCGTTTCGCTTTAAAGCGCGAGCTCCTTTTTCGGTTTAGATGCGTCTTGGATCGACCACTGACTAGACAAGAGAAATGCACTTAGGCAGTCTCCGTGCCTGGGATCCGTATAGTATTTCACCGCCGGCAGGGGTGGAGGACGTGAACCTCCGTGCATCCCAGTCACAGCGAGATCGTATGTGCTGCCCTCTGTGATGAAATCTTCGTTTAACTCTTGCCTAATTTTTAAGCCTGAATTGAGTAACGGAGTTCTTGCATGCGCTGGCAATGTCTGCTGCAGGGTGCCTCACAAGTACCACACGCACCACACATACCACAAGCTCCATCATCACCACAAAGTCTACATTCCGGTGCACCATCACACGCAGAAGGTGATCTACAAGCACCATGGCCACGGCGGCGGTAAGCATGGCTACGGCGGCGGCGGTCATGGCTATGGGCACGACGACCACTACGATCGCTGAACTGGACGGCGCCTCTTTTGAAGGGCATCTCTTGGACCGCAAGACGGAAGTGAGAGACCGCAAGCTCTGCTTTTGAGCAAAAGCGTCAGTCCCAAGTTCCAACGAGCTTTTGCCTATATCATCACGCGTTTTGGAGCTTCCCTGAGGACTGCATGGTGCGCGCATGTGTGTTTGACTGAATGACGCGCCGCTCTGTGATCCGATTCTCTTGTGTCGTGTTTCGTGGAGATCTCGCAGAAGTTTTCTGGAAAGGCTTCGAAACTCTCCATTTTAGTGCCCTTGGTTGATGTTGCTTCAACAAAGATGACCCTGGACCTCCGAGAGGCATGACTGCGTTCTTCGAGCCTCCTGGGTGTAGGGGCACGTCAAATAAAACCCTTCACATCTTTTAAATATCACAAGCTGAGCTGGCATGTTTTATAGACCCTTGAAAGTTTCTGTCAAGAAAATACAAAAGAAAAAATCGGTGGGAACATTTGGACGCATGCCCAAGAAATGGAAGCAACCTTTTTTTAAAATTTAATTCACAGCATTTGCGCTTTTATTTCAGACATTCTGTTTCAAAGCCAACTTATTTCAGTGTCAACAGGGAGAGACACAAATGCCCGCGCATAAACAATGGACATATGTTAGAAAAGCAATGGTCACATCGTTAGAAGCCGCAGGAAAAACGCTATGGCAAGTATAGTGAACTACACCAAGAACTCGTACAAAATTTGACGATCTTTGGAGTGTCGATCGAAATGTCGACTGCCACTCTGAGGCTTCCGGAAGGGTCCCCTTTCAAGGCAGACGAAACGGATCGTATCACAAACCCTGTACAAGAAAGGCAATGCAAGTGCATTCCTGTCTGCGCTCCACATGGCTCGACAGCCGGCAGAGATTAGTTTGGATACTAAGAGAGCGTAATAAAGCAGGAGAGACGACACATTCACCTCATTCGTGCTAAGCGGCTCTCCTAAAGAGGTCTTTCTTTATTCTGTTTCTTTATTCTTTCTTAGTCACGAAGACACGAACACATAGCTTGTTGCAACACTATTCCCACAAAATCTCTGCTCAATGCCCAATCAGCCAAAGCACATTGGGCATTCGGCAGAAGCTATGTTTCTGTAACGCCAATCTCAAAAAAAAAAAAAAAAGTGCTTTCGGATTTTTTTTTTGTTGTGATGTTAGAAAAAGGATGCGTCCCCACTGAGTGACGTGCATGGCGACGTCATTTCCTCTCTGGGAATTCGGGGGCAGTCAGTACAATCCTTGTGCTGCAGCAGACTATCGATTGAATTTTATTCTAGTCAGGGCGCTACCCTTCATTGCAGGCTGCTAACGCGGAAAAGTGAAACACATTACAGGAAATTGTAGATGTGACATACACTCACGTGACACATACAACACATAATTTCCTGGGAACACTATGACACCATGGCTCACAATTATCACCAGCCTCCGTAGCCCCCGTAGCCTCCGTGCCCACCGTGGTCTCCGTATCCTCCGTGCCCGTGATATGTGTGAGAGTGGTGGTACACGCTGAAAGGAGATTCGAGCTCAGAAAGCCACAAATGTATACAAGCACTGTCACGCGAAAAGTAACTTTGTTACTGCCTACACATGTTGGAAAAAGTTTTTTTTGTTTTGTTTTTTTAGCGTGGTGTTTAGATGCATATTACTGTCTTTGGTATTGAGCACCTAAACTTCATCAGGATATGCGACAATTCGCCCGTTGACACAAAAAAAGGAATACAGGGAGCGGAATTGAGACGAGATAAATACGTTAATACAAAAGATTGTCTCGTTTACTCTCGTTCATGCATCTGTTTTATTATATGTATTTATATTGAAAGGCGTTTTTTTTTATCCAGAGAAAAAGTTGGAAAAAAAATCACATGGTCCCGAAAGTGGGTCAACATTTACGTAGCCAAATTAGCGTCAAGCTCTAAAACTTAAATTTTCAGGGCGTGTGAGGATCAAGATAGCACTTTTCGCCCCAAGGGAGGAGTCGTCACGCGTTGCACCAAAAGGGCCGTGATTTCTTGGAAGCGATCGGGCACTAGTGCTTACGGGATGTAGTGAGGCACGTGCACTGGGCAGTAGTGGTCCCGTCCATAGCTGATGGGGATCGGGATGGGGATGAACTTGTGGCCGCCCAAAAGCGCGGCAGCACCGGCTATCTTGAGCAGTTTCCCCTGGTCGCTGCGCTGGACCCATACGCCGGCTATCAGCAGGGACCACAAGAGGAGTCGCTCGCTCCGGAAGCCCATGAACACGTTTTTGGTGACTGTGCAGACGTGCAGCTCTGTTACTGTACTGCCTTGGATCTTCGTTGCTGCGCATGCGGATGACACTGGCTTTGCCTCTTCACACAGCAATTTGTCATTGTTTTTTCAACGGAGAGCAAAGATCATCGGCTTGGTTATCAACAGGGGAACTCCTCTGGCGCTCGATGACCAGTGGCCCAGTTACACTGACGGCGGAACGAAATGAGAGAAAAAGAAAAGGGGCTGGGAGTAGAGCCTTCCCCGAATTTGTAGTCTGAAATGTCGTAGCAAGAGGAAAAGGGTTGGGGGGGGGGGGGGGGGGTAGCCCTTCCCCTTTCCTTCTGTCCCGACATTTAAAACATTTCTACAAAATTTGGGGAAAGGAGACAAACCTCACCTCCCGCCCACTTACGACACCGGTTGCAAAGGACCTTCGGTAATCCCAAAGAAGAAGCCCTTTTTTAGATCCCAAGTCACTCAATCGTAGTTTACGAAAAGCCAATGTCACTTGATTTCAGGCGCTATGTGACTCAAGCAACATTTATGTGACTTTAACCGGAGTTTGTGACTACAACGTCTAAAAGTGGGATCACAACCAGGGTAGAGAAAACAATAACAAAACAAAAAACAGTCAATATGAAAATACACGTGATTTTTTATACCTTGTTTTAAATCAAACCTTCCCCCCCAAAAAAAAAAATAATTATATATATATATATATATATATATATATATATATATATATATATATATATATATATATATATATATAAAGAAAAATTGCGATTTTGACCGCCATCTGGTACTTCCGATAAAAAGCAGTTATTTGCGGCTTACATCCAATAATTGTGTAAAAAAAGATGTGTTGTCAAGGCGGACAGAACAACAAAGTAGTCGACCTTTGAGGTAAAGTCAGATCAGAGTGCCGAGTTTACCTTTTCATTTTGCTCCCAGTAGCTCAGCATTGTTGAGAGGTGTACACATTAAATACTTCAAATCAAAGCTGACGAAGACTTGCTGTTTTCCTCTCCATCGGTAGTAGAAAGTATGCTATGGTGGGTAGAGTGCATCGCGGCAAGGCGCCTGAATGTTGGCATTATTTCTACAATTCGGTGCGTTTCAAACGTGCGATTTTCATATGATGAGGATAACTTAGACTGACTGGCACTGGAGATTGACGTTTTTTGACTCCTCTGGTAGGCAGCATTTCAGAATAAACACGGGCTGCTCTTTTGGAACGTTCTTCTTGCAATCGTTTCTATGACGTCGGTTGTCCGCAGGCTTGGACACGAAAGTTGTTTTTGCAAGATTTCAATATCTATCTCAAGTGGCTCATATTTTAATATTTTCATAAATTGCGAGAATTAAAGGATATTTACTGCCTTTAAAACACCAAATAAGGTTGCCTTACTTGGAAGAGCACACAGTGGCTTATATCCCGCGAGATCAAATAAAGATATGAAATATATACAAAAAAATACATTTAGAAAATATGATTACAATCTAATAAATCACTTTAAAATCACTAAAAATTAGTCAATTTTTTCTTTATCGGGCTGATCAGAGTTGAATTGCGACTGCATCCGATGCGACTATAGGCAGTGACAATAAGGTCTTATTCGTAACTCCTTCTATTTCTTTTTTTTTTATAGGGCGTGTTCACATACTTCAGTCCGCCCCTTTGCTTTTAGATCTCAGCGCAACTGAAGTTATGAGCTTCTGTACGCTAAGTATCGGATAATGTCGAACGAATGCTTGGAATTCCATCAACAGCTATTGTTGCTTTGACGTTTTTCTCAAAGTGGGAGAATGGACGCTGCTCCATCTGGTCGGACGAGCAACTTGTATCGCTCTGCATGCTACATGGGAAGTCGCCCCTTTGTGCACACTGTTTGACGAGGTGAACAAATTTGAAATGAAAGTCTCATCGAAACAATTGTAATGGTTGTTATCCAGTATGGTGCAGTGCATAACGCGCACGTCCGATTATTTCGGATTTTAAAAGAACATTTCTGAAACCCCATTTGTGAAACATTAATTTTTTTTCCTTCTGGCTAAAAATGTCGAGTAACCGGCCTGTGGACATATGCGCGGCGTCGGTTTTGCGTCGGATGCCAATGGTCTGGGCAACCGAGATACCGACTCGTTCTAAAGCATCTTGGAACTTTAACTCTAATGCATACCAAATAAAATGTAATCTTACTTTAGAAAAAAAATAAAGAAGCTAACTTGTGATTTTTTATAATGATAAAAGCTTCGAACAACGCGTCACCACACTCTACGTGCCCTGATCGATGTCGTGTTCCATGTTTGCTGACTGTGTGGGTCTTTTCCTTCGAAGAATTGAAATCGCTTTCTAACGGGCGAATGATTGCGCTTTTGGCACTGCTTGCTTGGTTCCATCAATCGGCTCGTGGCGTCGGCTGTGCTCGGACTCCGTTCAATTCGACTCCCAACGTCCGAATCTTATGTGCGCAATAAGTTAAGCGTTGTCATTGCTGAGCGATTGACCCAGTGGACTCAGCCGGGTTTGCTGTTTGCCTTTCTTTAATACCCCTAATTAACATCAAAGCCGTCAAGCAGATAAATATATATACATTTCTCTTAATAGACTGCAAGTTTTAGTTTGAAAACTACAGAACCCTCCGTAACCAGACTCTCGTCACCGTTAATCTGTTTTCGTGCTATAGAAGTTCGATTCGAGAGCTTGCATACGGGTCTGGGGGAACTCACCTTCAACTAGTTACAGTCTGAGAGCCGTCCATAAACTGTGTGCGGTAGAGCTCGGTGCCCCTATATAGGAACCGGACGGGGGACGTTTTGTCGCAGTACAAGGAGGAAGCAGCGGGTCAGCCCTGACCAACCTCGGTTCAGTGAACGGCGACGCACGGACGGCTCACGCAAAAGCGCGGTTACAGTGGCTCGTTCTGCTCGCTGCTATCCGCTGTTTCTCACGTTCTTTTCTTCGGAGTCGAGAACACGCTTGGCGCAGGGAACAAAAATGAAAGTCCCCTGGAAAAAAGACAACGGGGGAAGCCGATGAGGCGCTTTCACCGGATTGCACCAATGCGTCAATTATTACGCAAGAATAGTAAGTCCACAGTTTCTGTTTAGTTTTCTTCCCTCCCCCCCCCCCCCCCAAACGCTTTTTTTTTCTTTTTTACGAGGAAGGTGGTTGTTTCGGGCAGGACTTCCGTCTAAACATGTTTTTAGAGTTGTAGCCACTGTTCTCCGCGGTCCGTCATGTCGGTTAAAACTCTCTACGCAACTCAAAAATCCCGTGGCCAGGGGGGGAGCATATGGGGCGCTGAAGCCCCATAAGCTCCCCCCTGGCTACTCTACTCCGTCTCCGGTTTAAATTATGAGTTCGTAACTTTAACCAGCTCGCCTGTTCGCTAACTTTGTATTCAAGGTGTCCCTTGTCGGCCTCCAAAATGTGGTGCTTTGCTTATTTCGTAAGCCAAAAGACGGAATACAGCCGCCGGCGAACTCCGACCGAGCCGAGGCATTGAAAGTGACAGTAGATGCCAATACAGCTAGTGGTAACTCCTGCAGAACTTTGAAGGCCGAGGTCGTATGGCGCTCACACTGCTATATACATCATACAAAAGACAGTCTGCAAACACGACTCACCGCAATTTCCGTGGTTCAAATGCCGCGTGCCCAAGTTTCTCCTTGAACTCATTTCCACGCGACATTTGAAACACGGATCTCGCGGTGACTCGCGTTCAGCCAGGGGTTTCCCCAGGATTCTAATCAAGGGGGGGGTGTCCCAGTGGCTGGGGGGGGGGGGGAGGCGAGGCGATGCGATGCGAGGCGAGGCTAGATAAAATATAAAACTGTTTCTTTTTTAGTCCACTAGCTAAATTACAGACGTCTATTAACCAAATGCTCATACCCGTAATGTATGTTTCCTTTCTCTATATATACACCTGAGAGGTGGTGTTTTCTACTTAATCTAAAAAAAAAGATTTTTTTTCTTTTTCTTTTTAGATTCAAGGGGGGGGGGGGGGTCCAGGAAAACTAGGGGGCGTCTAGGGAAATCCCTGATGCAGCCTGTCTTTTGTATGGTGTGACCCCGGCTATAGGGAAAAAAAGTTATGGCGGTGAGATACGACAACCTCGCAATGATTTCGCAACTTTGTTTTTATAAACTGACCCAAAAGGGTAGGGCGTTATCTAGTAAACGTCTCGTTTTGGCCCACGTAGCAGAAACCATCGCATCCCGTTATGCACCTTGTGATATAATTAATTGATATGTAAACAAACAATGGGATATAAAAAACAAAACAAAACAAAATACCAACCCTGGTTTATTTCTAAATTTCAACCTTTTTCTAACCTGGTTTATTCGGCATTCCAAATTCCAAGCTGGTTTATTTACATATTCTAAGCCTTGACTTTGTTTTAGACTTAGTAGACGCGAAGTACGTTGTGAATTTGTGATGCAGTGGCTTCGAGCAGTTTCTTTCGATACGCTACCCTGTCTGTCATAGTCATGCCTATGTTGACCAAGAATGGCCGTACGCACTTCTCTATTACAATCTTAGAAGTTTTTGCGTCATGGTCATCTCTTGCTGGGCACGCTAGAAGGAGGCACTTCTCTAACTACGGCAAAACCAGTGCTGTTAACTTTTTACGCACCCTGTGCTTTCTAATATGTGGAACATCAATGCCAAGAGCTTTTCTGACAGTTCGCAACTGACACAGGTGACGAGCGCGTTGGCGAACATTGGCGTTGATCGTCTGCAAGCATCTCTGCCTTTCCTCCTAACCACGCGAAAACGCTGCGCATGCGCACTTGCGACCAATGGGCGCGGGAGGTCTCCGTCATTTAATTGCAAACGCTCCCCCATCACTGGCGTAGCCGGGAATTTTTTCCGGGGGGGGGGGGGGGGTTGAGGTGGCATGGGATGTCCCAGCTGCTCTGGCATGTCCATGACTTGGGGGTGCGCGAGGTAGTGGGTGAGCGTGGACATAATACTATCCAGATACGATCGATGTCGACGCCATAACACTATAATGTCAAGTGACAGT
Organism: Ixodes ricinus; assembly: GCA_037355805.1. Taxonomy (NCBI): domain Eukaryota; kingdom Metazoa; phylum Arthropoda; class Arachnida; order Ixodida; family Ixodidae; genus Ixodes; species Ixodes ricinus. The sequence goes on along the minus strand of JAZHYW010023260.1, from coordinate 94,694 downwards.
GTCGGTAGCCACGTGACATTCTGACGTCACAATACATCAGTGAAAGTCACGTGACGTCACGGTGTCACGTGACAACACAGACGCCCTGCATCGTTTTGAAGGAGTTAAAATGAGCTCTGTAAAAAGCTGTTTTGCAGATTAAAAAAGAAAACAGTTTAGCAGGCCCACCAGAGAACAAACTTTTCTTTTCTCCCCACGAAAACCCCCACCCCACCCCCACCCCCACCCCCACTACCCATATATTAGGGTATTTCTTGTTTAATATACCAACTAGGTGGCGCAAAACGCTCACCAATCGAAGGGTTTTTCTGATTTATACATACGATCCATCCACTCTCGTCACGTGTTGCGTGTTCGCCCATCTATGTGTTCGCCTGTTCGCGTCGTCGTTCGTTCGTTCGCGTTCGTTCATTCGCGTGTTGACGATCGGCATGTTGTACGGTCGGCACGTTGTGTGGTTGGTGTGCTCATGGGTGTGCGGGTGTGCTGCGTGCCGGTGTGCCGGCAAGTGCATTTCTACTAGTGGCTTCTGTAGCATTGCCTTCTATTGCTGTCCGGCCTCAGCTGTGTCGTGTCTGCATTAAATTACACCGAAGCATTTTACACTCGTTTCGGTACGTAGCTATTTCCCCATGTTCTCTAGTGGCCCTTGTGCGGCAATGTGCCGTGTTGTCGTTATGCGGTTTCTATCGAACTTCAGCTAGCACGCGCTCCTGGCTTTGAGACGTGCCTTTTTAGCGAGAGCCAACGCTGCGAGTGCTCGTTCTGCCGAAGAACGTTTCAAAGCCTCGACTTCGTGCTCTGGCGCTTGTAGCATTGGCTGCAGTCTCAGCTTACGGGTGAACGGAGTATATGTGGTGAGTTTCACGTTGCGTGATTCACGTTTAAAGTCAAAAGTTTAAGAAAGAAATAGGCGAAAAACATATAACCAACCAAAAACGATGCATATCGCACCGGTGATGGGTGTAATAGCTGTCAAGGTATGCGCCTGAGTGCAAACTACGAAATGAGGACGACCCCGAATATTGAGGTCTGAAGTTTTTCTCCAGTTCATCGGTTGCTTTAAATGCTCGTTCCCGGACTTTTTTCTGTTTTGTTCTCCCTTAAGTGGTGAACATTTCGTCTTGTATCAGGCAATGTTTACACTTAAGAGTAGCAGAGTCGAATCTACGATTGTCACAGCCTGTTTAACAAAATTCTTTGAGCCACCTTGAAGAGTGAATTGAAAGTTATAATTTTTTAAACGTTGCCCGAATATTACACACATCCTTACCGCATTCGACACCTCAACACAGTACCTTGTCTTCACGCCTTCACGGTATTTTCTGTGGCGCCGCGGCTCTCCTGAGCCGAAACTAATATTATTATTACCTACATGTTCCAGATCTTGGACCTTACATTGACGACTTAATTATGCAGCCACAGTATCGTTGATTACATTTGTGTGCTGTTTATAATTCAAATTCAAAACATGCACAGCTGACAGGCCAATAAATTTTGCATTCTCCCCAAGAAAGAGCCCTGTGTCAGACTGCCCATAAAAATATTAAAGTACTATTGCGAAGATAAAAACAAAACATGCTACTAAAAATTCTACTCATTTATCTTTCTGCACATTCAGATTTCTATGCTGTGTGGCAGAGATGGTTCCAGCAGCCAGACGTCTCGGTCTCACATGGCAGAGATGGAGGAGCATACGTCTTTGCAGTAGCGAAGCGCACCGGAAGTGAGTGGTCGCAAAGTGCGCCAGCTTTTCCTGGACTATTTCACCAAGGACCATGGCCACCAATTTATCCCTTCCAGTTCGGTGGTTCCATCATCTGACAAGTCCATTTTATTCACCAATGCTGGAATGAACCAAGTGAGTTGCTCCGCAAATCCTAGTGTGTTCATTTTCTCCAAGGCAGCTGGCAAGGTTTTGGGCTCTCTCTATAAGAAAAAAAAACAAAACAAAAAAGATTCTGTTAACATAAGACATTATTACCAGGTTTGTTTTCACCATGGAGCAGCCAATAACCTGCAGCTAAGCGAGGCTCTTCCAGCACCGTCTAGAGTGATCAAAGCTTGTGAACAGCCTCTTCTTCCTCCAGGGAACGTACATCATCACTCTCGGATGGAGCTAACTCGGCAGTTGGGCCCAAGCCTGACACCTAGCGTCTTTCAACTCAATGAATGGATATGTCGCCCAGCCGATTGTTGACGCTGCACTCGTGTCCAATCTGTGTCTGCGCTCGATCTCGCTGGGATGACGTCAAAATGACAGTGCACGGGCTTTAATTGCTCTAGGTCGTGCTCACTCTACTGATTAGTTTCAATACTTAGCAATTTAGAGAAGTGTCTTCATTTACACATTTTTAAGAATATATATTGTGTCACATTTGAGGCATGAGGCAAGATTTTCCAGATTGAAAAGCTTATTTCATTTGAGAATATATAAATTGCATAATCTAAACCGTGAGACAAGAAAAATAAAATAATGGAGAATGCAACACATGTTGTCCTTTATCTTATTTTCTTTGTTTCAGGGTTTAGATATATTTCCTAACCAGCTTGCCTGTATACTTTCTCTTCTTGCTATAGACTGACACGGTGTTTACAAACAAGCCTGCATTTGCCCACACCAGGTGTGAGCACTGCGTGTGTGCAGAAACCGAATTTGCGTAAAGTGAAGCGTCTGCGCATGCGCAGTGCCAGTCGACAGTGCCACCGCAGCTGCGTGACGTCAGGGCCGCATGTTGGTCTATTTAAACTGGTTCTTCAGGAAAGATCCAAGAGGAATGGGGGCGCTGCCGAGCACAATGAGCTCGGCAGCGCTCATTGTGCTTATTAACTGATGGCAAGGGGTTTTATAGCCTCACTTTCTTTTCAGTGCGGAATAAATATAGTTTTCACATTTAAATATTCTAAACTTAAATGGTAAAACAAAATGGCTAGGTGGCGTAAGCTACCGCCCGATCCAAAGGGCTCAGCAGGATTCATCCATCCATCCATCCAGCTTAAACAGGAAATTGCAAATATATGGTTGTGCTACTCGAAAAAAATACGTGGAGAGGAAGGTATATACGACGTTTCGGGCGGACGCCCTTCTTCGCAATAAAGACGTCTGTCATCTTTTCTGTTATCATTTTTCAAATTGTAAGAGAATATATATATTTAAACAAAATTCAAAGCACCAGGAGACAGACACACAGGTAGAAGGCTTCACAGCGCTCTATTTTCGACTGAAATTTATCGCAAAACAAAGCTTCTATATACCTGGATATCATAATTCTGACGCAAGAAATTTATATTCGGTTTCAGAAGCAGTGACGGCACACCAATGCAAACCTCAGTGTACTTTTATATCAAAGGCTTTGAATATCTCCCTAGCTGTTTTACTTGTGTACTTTCCTAGGGTATAAATTTAATTATTTCAATAAATTCCCTGGGAGCTGACAGAAGAAAAGGATGGTGAGATAATATGTTCTTTCATTATGATGGTGTGTCAGTTCTAGTGAAATAATTTTTGCACATTTATCTTCATTCATTGCAGTTCAAAAGTGTGTTTCTTGGTGCCATGGATGCCAACAGCCCATTTGAGAATCTGAAGCGTGCAGCAAACTACCAGAAGTGCATTCGTGTGGGAGGAAAGCACAATGATCTAGAAGATGTGGGCAAGGACTTGAATCACCACACCTTCTTTGAAATGCTGGGCAACTGGTCGTTTGGTGACTACTTCAAGGTACCAGAACCTATATTCAAACATCATAAAATACCGAGCAGGTGCCCATCTCACAATAAGCGCCCACCCCCACTTTTGAAATGTTTGAAAACTAAGTGAGTGTATCAAGGTGCCCACCAAAACTTCTGAGCCGCCTGGCTAACCGATATGCACCCCCTCGTCAGCTGCTTCTTCAAGCACCTCGGTTCAAAGCGCTGAGAAAGGAACATCATGTGCCCCTTCTGCATTTTTGCTTTTGGACCTAACAAGCATCCATCTGCCAGTTTTTAAAATTATCTCCAAAGTTTGATTGGGTGCTGGCTTGCTATTTTACGGTAGTCCTTTTGTGTCTAGAAACCCTGCTCACAAAAATAGTCCAGTTTTAAGTTATAGGCGTTCAGTTCATTAAGTTAGTCAATAGATGCCTTGCATTGACATTGCTTGGTATTCTGGTGCAATGATTGAACTAAGTAGTAGGCAAGGCTGGCACAGATTAGAATTCATATGCCCATGTCTTGCACCCTCCTTGAGACATCTCTTTTGAGACCACATTTGTTGAGAGCCCCAGAAAGATGTGAATTTCGGATATGACACGGTAAATATGTGGGAGTCTTGATCAGGAATCCTTTTTACAAACCTTGAAAATTATCCTAGGCATGTTGGCAAGTGTCCTATTCGACGTCCGTCGCTGACTGAAGGCAGCTAGACAGGTATGGAAGAGTAAACTAAGGCTGTCCAAGCTTTTTACAGGAGACTACAGTAGAGGGGAAGGGAGCAAAAAAATTAAATGATAAATTACTTCGGCAGATTTAAAGAGTGCCAAAATTGCCCCTTTTGGAGCATGTATCTTCCTCTGGCATATTCAGATCAAACTGATCATCTTCTCTTCTTTGATTTATGGCCACCTCGGTCACGTGGAGTGCTCCCAGTTGCACTCCAACCACTCCATCGAAATGGTTGGATTTCGGCAGAAATCAACAGCGAAGCGTTTTCACTGACCGCTGTGCCTACATGGCATGCCAGTGCCCGCGAATGGGAAGTCGGGCTTCTCTCTGTGGCTTACATGGGGCTGGGTTGCTCCAAAAAGCTGAGAGCATTTACCATTGGTCGAGTTGGAATCATGAAGCAGATTTCCTTTCCCTCACTGATTTTTGTGACTGGTCTGTGTCTACAAGTGGAATTCACTGCAAAAAACCAAAAATAATGCACAAACGTTTTTTTTTTTTTTTACAGAAACATAAAGCAACTTGAAGGACCCTCTGTTAAAGTGCTCTACAATCTTGCAATGTATTTAGATGTGTGGGTACAACTTTTTTTGCCTTCTAGAAAGAAGCATGTGCCATGGCATGGGAGCTTCTCACTGAAGTCTACCGCTTGCCCAAGGAGAGACTGTATGTTACCTACTTCGCTGGTGACAAAGAGGCAGGCTTGCTCCCTGATGATGAGTGCCGGCAAGCCTGGTTAGAGCTAGGGTAAGTTGGGCCTTTCTTTCTGTAGTTTCGAGTTCCTGTGGTGTGCATCGTGTTGTGTGAATGTGTTAAGATTTACGAGCGAGGACTGCGTTGGGACTAGATGTCAGCCTTCTGTGTTGCACCCGCACACAGCACGTGACTGCGGAGTGTGCCGGTCGCTGTTCCACACGTATGCGACATTCTCCTCTCTTCATTCTCCAGTTTGCCGCCAACACACGTGCTGCCTTTTGGGATGAAGGACAACTTCTGGGAGATGGGCAACATGGGGCCTTGTGGCCCCTCCACGGAGATCCACATTGATCTGGCTGAGGGTGGCGGGCCTTTGAAGCCCGCAACACTTCGTGTCAACGCCGGCTCTGGTGACCTGGTGGAGCTCTGGAACCTTGTGTTTATTCAGTTCAACAGGTGGGGCTTATTCTTTCAGCACATCGGTTGTTTAGCCCTGTGTTGCGGTACAGAAACTTCACACAAATTGCGAGCTAAAAACATACTTTCCGTGTAAGGCTCGTCAAAATATTACGTGCTGGAAAAAATCGGCTATGTGTGTTAAGTACTTATTTCAAACTCCTTTTGTTCACGTTCCGCCCATTGAAGAGCATGGCGAAAGAGCCTAAAGGCCCGTTCACACGATGCATTTTCTCTCTCGCATCTAGTGTCGCGAAATGTAGTTTCGCGAAATGGTTGCGTCGTCTGAACGAATACGAGAAGGACGCGCGCATCTAAAAAAGTTGCGCGACACCTCGCTTCTGGAGCGAGCTTTTTGCTGAAACTTTGCCGAGTCCTGTCAATCACTCTGAGGGCGCCGCCAATGGCCGCTCAGAAACGCTCTCCACGTGGCTTTTGAGGGGGAGCGAGCTGTTTGAGAAGACCACTTCACTGCCGGTGTTGTAGCCGAGCCAAATCCGAAAAAACCGAAACCACGAATGATGGATACTGCCGGCGCTTCCGCAAGCACGTCAAGCACCACTGTAGGAAAAGTGAGTAGCATATCGGAAAAAAAAATCCAGCGATGGACGAAGACAATTAGCGGGAGTTGGCAAGATTAGAATAGTGCTCATAGCGTTGTTGTCGCGACGATACCGCTGGATAAGAGACCATCGAGTAAACTGAAACCAAGTTTGCTTTGTTTACGAGCGAACGTGAAACCATGTGCGCTCTCCGAAACAGTTGGCACAGTAAAATCGGGGCAGACATGGGCGCCGAGAAGTAACCAGATTGGGCACGTAAGCGTTTCTATGAATACCATATGCATTGATAGGAGCTTTGGCAATGAATTGGCTGCGTACGGACTCGGCGCCGGCACATGTCCTGCACGTACAGGTTACGCCTCAATCGGCTTTGCGCACATGCGAAATCGCTCCAAGTAGTGCAGTATGTGAGAAAAAATTAAAGTGAATTGACTGCATAAAATGCGCAAAGCAGGTCCCCAGATAAATAGCGATCTGATTCGGAGCTCACTCAAAACGGTGCATCGGTGTGTGTGTGTGTCACATTCGGAAATGCTGGGTGGTCCCGATGGCAGTGGTTTCGATAAATCTCAAAAAGTCATTTTGTTAGCTACGGCACTGTAATTGACCACATAATTTTGCCTGTGCGGTTGGCTTTCAACTGAAGCACCACATTATGGTCAACACCGAAACTATTTTCGCGAGTCTAAACATCATCGTTGTTGCGACGTGAAGCGGTATACGTGTGAACGAGCACATTTCGCGACAACTGAGTGTCGCGAAACTGTTACGCACCTAAAAGTATGCATCGTGTGAACAGACCTTTTGTGTGCACTTAATCTCGCCGCTCCATTGTCTCCTTTCGCACGGTAAAGTCCGTCTGCTATGGTAACCGTCACCATGGCAATGAAGCGTCTTCTTTGTGGAAGAACACTTGAATACAGTATCTGAAGCCAGCAGCAGGAGAAGCCATCTTCGAAATGTCGTCTGCTAATATGAACGTGGCAACACTAGTTAAAGTGGGACGCACGGTTCTGGAGGTCGCCGCTGAGAGCGAAAGCGGTCGCCGGGCGAACCCTTGGTGGTTACAACAAGGCTTGGTGCACGCTTGGGTCTGAGATTATATTAAAGTTTCCCCAAGCAAAGCGAGGGGTGACTGCACGCAGTGCTCTCTTTTGGTAGACTAGCTTGGAGCCCAGGCTAGCATCGCCGAGTTGGTAGCAGACGGCATTCAAGAGATGGAACGGCTGTAGCTGGTTTCGGATGCTTCGTTCGTGTGCGCACCTATTGACATTTGGCAACCATAGCAGATGGACTTTATTGTACGGAAGGTGACAATGGGGTGGTGAGATCAGGTGCACACTTAGGCTTTTTGCCGTGCTTTTCACTGGGCAGAACATGAGCAAAAAGAGTTCAGAGTAAGGGCTTAACACTGATGGCTCATTTACTCTAGTGCTTAATTATTTGACAAGCCTTACACGAAATCATGTTTTTTGGCTACACAACGGCTGGTTTTATTCCTCTGGATCATGGGGCTAAAGCATCACACTGCCATTCCTTCTGCTGTGGGGACAGCACTAGCGCTGCCAGAATTTAAAGGGGCACTAAAGAGGATTCTGCGATCGTCTGTTCTTGGTCATTACTGATTCTACGGGCCCTAATCATCCTAAAGATAAATAGAAATCGCGGGACGCTATTTCCCTATTAAAAACGTGATGACAGGTCAGGACGCACAACTTTCTGCGTGGATTTTTCCGCTCAGGAAAAGTGAGGCATACCCTCGGGAGCGGTGTCAGCGCGGTGACGATTGGCGCTCGTTGGCCCATCGCAAGCCGCCTCTCTCGGAGAGGCAGCTTGCGATTGAGAGGCGGCTTGCGACTGGCCGACGAGCGCCCATCGTCACCGCGCTCAGGAAAGCGGGAGCACACGGGAAAAATCCTGAGCGGAAAAATCTGCTCAGAAAGGAGTGTGTCCCTACCTTCATCACATTTGTAATAGGGAAATCGGTGTCGCGTGATTGTAATGTTTGAATTTTTAGGATGCTTAGGGCCCGTAGAATCAGTTGTGACCAAGAACAGACGATTGCAGAATTCTCTTCAGTGCCCCTTTAATTCCTGAGGGTTTGATAACATGGAGCAATTGCCATTGAGTTGTTACACATTCTCCTGGTAGACGGGCTCTAAGGGTGCATATTTACTCTAGCAGCTGAGATGCATTCACGAAGGAATTTCGGAATAGCTTGGTACACAATTAAAATCCTGTTCGAAATCATGCTTACTTTGCCATTGTAGTTTCTCCTCCTGCTTAAATTCACCGCATCAGCTCGCGGACAGAGAATGCTATTTGCCAGCATTTTGCTTTTAAATGGTTACGCTATGAATACATTTATTGAGCGTTGCACACAGCTCTTAGGAGCGAAGGTGGTGGATGCATGGACACATGTGAAGTAGTCAAACTTCATAGCTGAACTGCCTAAAACAGTTGTGACAACCTTGCCTCTTGTGGCATATGCTATCGGCCGCTAAAGTGGATAGGCTCCTCTTTCTCCATGGATGCCTATCTTCAGAATAAAAAAGGGCAGGCTTACTTGCTTTCCTGCACATCTAGAGGTCTGATGCAGGTTGATGGTTGCAGTTCAAACGAATAGTTCTCACTTGATCTCTCTTGCATCAAGTAGACTCTGACAAAGTCTTTCGAACACAGTCTTAGTTTATAGACTTACAGCTGGGGTACACTGCTCACAAGTAATGAAATCCCTTTTTGTGGGGAACCAACAGCTGCTGCTTCTGTTTTGAGCTCCTTGTGAAACCTTCCACCAATTCTCAGATATGTCTGTGTTTCGCCTTTCCCGAAATGTTTAGGGCTGACGTTTGATATCCTGGCCACGGAGTGCACAAGTTGCTGATGGAGACCCCTACCACTCAGTTTTTTAAACTCCTTGAGTATCCTTATTTCTGAGAGTTGGGGTGTCATTACGACATTGTTACATTACTTGGAACAAAACCTCTAGAGCGCTTTGCCACCCCTGCCTGTTTTTGGCTGACTGCTTATAATGACACTTCTGAAGGTTCCCACTACTCTCGGTTTGTCATGACTGGGGAATGCAAACATTTCCTGTTCCACTAAACAGTCATCTCTGCTTCACATGATTCCTGAGTTCGAGTGAAGTCCTATGTCTCCTGACACTGAAGGTGCTTTTCACTCAGCTTTCTAACAGGAAGGAACATTCATAAGCACATATGTCCAGCACTGATGTGGCAACTGACTATCAGTTAAAAATCTATGTTCTTAGACACTCTTACGTCGGATACCACTTGACATTGCGCTTCCTGTCCAGAATGACCTCTTTGGAGAGCCTGCTCTAGCTGCTTCCCCTCTTTTCTTGCTTCTCTGATGGGACCTGTGATAATATATTCTCTTCCTGCCATCGTCATTTTATTGTGAGCTTATGAAAATCAAAGAGAATGACAAAAATATGATAACCCATGCATGCTAAGGTCGGAGATAGTTTTGGCGAAAATTTGGGGGAGGTTTGAGCCCCTCAGTTCCCCCATTTGCCCTATGTCACTGGGGTACAATATGAAACCAATAAACCAATGTAATGCCACTGTTAGCTTTGCTTCCCAAGCACAGTATGCAAGTGTCCCACGTAAGGTTTTCATTATAGGTTCTTTATTTCCTTGGTACATAGTGTTTCCATGTTGAAGTGACATTTATATGTGGGAGCTACCTCTTTATTGCAACAAAAAGAAGGCTCGACGTTACAAAACCAAAGATGGAAAAAAAAAAATGGGGACGCAAAAGACACATGTCTTTTCTGTCCCCCTTTTCATACTTTGTCCCGAGTTCTATAGTGCCCAACTTTAATCAGCTTGATCGTTTCTTAAATTAATGCACTCGACTCTTAAGTTGACTTTTTATTAGAAATATGGGTTTCAGAGTGCTTGGTTCTGTTTCCCTTTCTCCTTTGTACTCGTCAAGAGGAAAGGGAAGGAGGCTTCTTTGTATATGAAGTTGGGGTCTCAGATAATCCACAGTGGGCACAAAAGCAATATTTGGTTAGCTCATTCTATGCCACTGCAATTCAATGGAGCCAACGGGATCAGCTTGGTTGCCCGAGGTCCGGTAGCGCACATAAACCAATGCATGGCTTCAACGCCTACCTCATTTGAATCTGGCTCCTGCGCATGCATACTACCCACACTTGGTGTGGACAAATGTAGGAGTGTTTTAAAGCAGCACATTGGCATATACCTGATCTACTCCTGCATCAGTAATTCCGAAAATGATAGATTCATATTTACGAAGCACTAGGATTGCGAGTTCACGGTTCTGTCGCTCTCTTAGAAGATTGCCTCTGTAACCCGCATTTGTGTTTGCAGAGATGCCGGCGGCAACCTTTCCTCATTGCCAAATAAGCATGTCGACACTGGCATGGGGTTGGAACGACTTCGCTGCAGTTTTGCAAAATGTAAAGTCAAACTATGACACAGATCTGTTTTCTCCGCTTCTGTCTGCATTGCAAAAGGTAATTTTCACAATTCCTGAAATCAATTTGAAGTATACTGCTTTATGAATGCACAGTAAGAGGCATTTTTGCATGTCATATAATAGACATTTAGACATATCGTAACAAAACAAATTTAATTTTGCTCTTTTATTTATCTTGGTACATCTGGCAGATGTTTCTAAAGATGTTCAAATCAAATCTTGCTGAAAAAGTTTGTTGGGCTGTCAAGGGTAAAGGCAGTCAGCTGAATATGCAGTTATGTGGGATGACATTTTGGTTTCATCGTCTCTTGAGTGTTGAAGACGGGGATCATCGTAGAAAAATTGAAATATACTTTTGCTATGATATCCAAGGGGAAAATTAATCCAGGGTTATGGAACTGGTCCCACCTGGATCTGACAAGAAATGAGATTTAATCCAGCTGGATCCAGAATCCAGATCCATTTGAACTGATTTTCATCTGGGATGGTACATTGTAAAGCTTGCATTGTCATAGACCTTGAATTTTGCTAGAAACAGTCTTCAAAAGAGTATGAAATGAGTTCCACTTTTGAATATCTAGTGCTTAGAATAAACTCTTTACACTTGAAGAGCATGAAAGGTATATTAGTTTTTGCTTCCCTGCTTGGTTCTGCAAAACAAATTATGAACAATTCTATTTCTCTTTCCTGCTCAACTATTGTTTGCACTTGTGAAGTGAAGGTCATGCTTATTTTGTGACATAGCATAAATGTGACAGTGGCGTCTATTCATATATCATTGAAGAGCACAAACTTTTACCACTTAGGTTATTCCCCAAACAATTACTTTACACCACACTAGCAGTCTTTCGATTCTAAGAAAGAACCCAAAAATTGGCAATTTCTTGCTCTCACTAACAGTGTCGTGCTCTCTACACAAGATATCCAGTGCTACTAAGAAAGCTGACAAAACCAGGATTGTTTCTTGACACTGGATAATACGTTTTGTTGGGCTTGTTGGAGGTAGAACAGACAAGTAAAAAATAAAGGAAAACAGAATCATGCAGCCAATACCCACTTACTGCACTGTGCAGTCGTGTCAAAATGTAGGAAAGAAGGATAATTTCATTCCCCACCCCCATTTTTCTTTTGTGGTTCCTCTCATAAAGGTAACTTGTCTTAATTTTCATGATTCGGTACGTTGTGACCCTACAAACATGAAACTCTACAATACATCACTGTGTCAGTCAGGTTTCTTCTGTGCTGCTCGTAACTTCTCGGGCTTGTTAGCTCACCAAGTTATCACCAATGTGCCTGATCAGAATGGCATAGCTATATAACAAAAAGTTCGAATGACAAAACAACTGTTAGTTTATAGGATGCCTTTGCCTAATATGAGCCATACATTGCTTAATCGCAGAGTGCAAGAGTCGCTCCCTACCGTGGCCTAGTAGGACCAGATGCTTCTGTGGACGTGGCCTACCGCATCGTTGTTGACCATGCCCGGATGTTTACAGTGGCCATTTCGGACGGTGTGCTACCAGAACATTTTGATGCTGGGTAGGTAGGCCAGCACTTATGTCTAGACATGTGAGCTACCATGGGAAGGAAGTGTGGAAGTGAATATAGCGTAGCAAGTTCGTAAATCGGGCAAGGCCTTGGACCTTGCTTGATTTGAGTGCCACAAACTAGACATCTCATTTGACAGTGCAGCTTTCAGTGGCACTGTCAGTGAATTTGCACTGCAAGATTATTCTATTGGAAGCACACCGCTCCTAAGCTCATGAGTGATTGAGTTAGTGAGCTAGAGCACTGCACGGGGTTGGGCTTACCCGAAAACCTGGCTCCGACCCGGCCTGCGGGTCGGGCCGGGTTGGGCTGGGTAAGGCGTTTTTTGGTGGGTCTGGACCGGACCCGGGTATTTATTTGCGGGCCTGGGCCGGGCTCGGGTTTGTTTACTGCGGACGAGGGCAAATGGTAGGTTTGGTTTTAGTGTGGAAATTCAGTGTGGAAATAGTTCATCTCACTTTGGTTAATGCCGTTCAACTTGTCGTGGCGAAAAATAAAACACGAGCATAGCTTTACTATGCTGCATATATTTATGTAGAACTTCGTCTGGGTGGAGAGAAATATGAAACGTGATTATGTACGCAGTCACAATTTATTTTGGGAGAAATCGTGGCATACTGTAGATCGATGGATTAACACACGACAAGCATATCACTATGATATGATAAGTACGACATGTCTTGGCTGCATCGCAAGCCAACACATATCGTAGCTCTTCCCCATGGTGTGTGCCAGGAGGCAAGCACCAGGTGGAATTCGAAGCTAGCAATGACAAAAGTCTCTGGTCACACAATATGAAGATGTTGAATCTCTTCTTGATAGAAGGGGCAATACACTAATGGAGGGCCTTGGCAAAGCAGCTCTAGGGATGTCGTCAACTTCCTGGAGCCATTCAAGGAGGCCAGCAAAAAGCTTGAGCAAGACAAGCGACCAACGCTGCCGCTGGTATTGCTCTACCAATGGAAGCTCGAAGGACACCCGACTCCTCTGCCGACAGACACGGTGACAGTAGTCCGACTCAAGAAAAGGGCAGCGCTGTTTCTAGAAAGTAAGCTGCACGTTGAAGAGCTGCACCATGTTGCCACACTGCTGTGGCCCCCTTTCTGCCGGCTCCAGGGCCTTGAAGAAGCAGAGAGGAGCATTGTCTACAGCACAATAAGAAAAATGGTGGTCGGCGTGCCAGCGGTTTCTTTTGAACGCGAGAGCGGTGGCGAAGAATGCGTCGGTGCAAAGCCACCAAAACACAGACTCGTGGATAAGTTACAGGACTGGCATGACGGCCCCGACACGGACCTTGATGACGACTAGTTAGACAGCTACCTCCATGCCGGCGAGTCGTGTGAAAACATGGTTACCTGCTGAAATGGTGGGAGAAGGAGCAAACAATTTCCGCGTCTTTCTTTTCTTGCCAAGAAGGTTCTACGTATTCCTGCAACAAGTGCCAGTAGTGAAAGGAACTTAAGCGCCATGGTTAAAGCCAGATCTTTTGGATAACCTTTCGTTCTTGCACAAAAACCTGTACCGTAATATCTCGAGAGATGCCCCACCCCCGAAAGATAGCCCACGCCTATTTTGGGCGTGATTTGCTATATTCTTTTATACACCGAAAGAGGGGCCACTCTTTGTAATAGTAGTGTTGGGATCAATGATGGCCTCCACATAAATGCGGCTAGCACTGATCTCTATGTCTCTTTGCTGGATCGCGTTTGACCACCTCCGCATATGGACGGGAATGCGGCCACGGTCGGCCATCTTTTTGGTAGAGTTATATTATCTCTAGCCATCATAGTAATATGGCGGACAGCGCAATGGCGGCAGGCTACCATGAAATAGCCGTAGATCTAGTACACTGTACCATGGGTGATATTTCGTGCTTGGTTGAAGTTTTTTGACGAAGCAGATTCTTGAAACCCGGCGTGAACGGTAGCCTCATCTTTGAGGACCCCGGCGAAAGTTCTAGGAAAGCGCAGCACCGGGGGAAAGCAGCGCAGCTCGCATCGAAAGCAGACTCCGTACCGGCGTCTGCTTTCGATGCTTCTCTCGATGCGACTTTCTATGCGTACTGTGCTGCTTTTCTCCGGTGCTGCGATTTCGTGAAACTTTCACCGGGTCCTCAAAGATCGGGCTATCGTTCACGCCGGGTTTCAAAAATATGTTTCATCGAACAATTTCAATCAAGCACGAAATATCCGTCACGCTATTTTGATGGCAGCCTGCCACCACAACTGCCACAACGCTGTCTGCCATGGATGGATGATAGTGGCTGCAGCTGCTGCACCTTGGCTAGAGGTAATATAACTCTACCAAAAAGATGGCCGCCAGTGGCCGCATTCGCGGAGCAGGCAAACGCGATCCAGCAATTGTCATTGAGATCAGTGGAGGCTAGTTAGCTATGGCGGGATATAAACGAACGTTGCTGACTGGGAAGTACAGTCATCTCTGCTTCGTTGCCCCTCGCCACCATAACAAGCTTGGAAGGGACGCAACCTAAAAATAGCTATTTTTTTAACTTTTTTTTTATTGTACACAGAAAGTCAACCCACTCCATATTTTCACCCGATTTGCTCTTGATGTTAGATGGCCTATCTCTCGGGATTTTATGGTAGTCTTTTTATTCTGTAAATAAATGGTTTGTCGGAAGCTCACTTTTATTTGGTTCCCTCGCTAGTCCCTGGCAATTGTGCAGAATAAGTAAAGACAATTTTGAGTGTGAGGCCCCAGAAGAAATACTGTATTTGTAGAAAGCTGCCTGTGAACAAACTCAATGTGGGAATAGTTAGGTCGGAGTTGTTGTCTATTGCTTAGGCCTATAGGCCAATGAATTCATCTATACCACCTTTTGTTATTGTTTTATTTCTTAGTCTAATATCACTCTTCGGTGTCGTAATACGATTAGCCTACTAGTTAAATTTGCACCTGTTCGTGGCTCCGTTCGGTTCTGGCATGCAAGAAAAAAAGTTGCATACCAGCAATTCGCCTCCAACGGTCGCATTAAGTGCGTAAAATTATGTTGCCCTATACTCTCGTACTTCACGCAGCGAAGTTTACACAACATGACATTGAATTCGGGCCTGGGCCGGACCCGAGCCTGTTGTAAAAGGTGGCAGGCCGGGCCAGGTA
Source organism: Ixodes ricinus (assembly GCA_037355805.1). Lineage (NCBI taxonomy): Eukaryota > Metazoa > Arthropoda > Arachnida > Ixodida > Ixodidae > Ixodes > Ixodes ricinus. The sequence goes on along the minus strand of JAZHYW010023260.1, from coordinate 79,416 downwards.
ACGTATAAATTGCTCTGGCTCTGGCTCTGGCTCTGGCTGGACCTGGGCCTGGTTTCAAACACCTGGGACGATCTCGGGCGGGTAAATTATCTTGCCGCCGGGCCGGGCCGGGCCTGGGCTCAGAAAAGCAGTCCGTGCAGTGCTCTAGAGTGAGCGTAAGAGGGATGATGGAAAGACGAAGAGGTTTGCCTGGGCCAGTTGTCATCAGTGATGGAAGCTTGTGCTGATTGCTAGCACTCGGCAAAAAAGAGAAAAGAGACAAAGTTTGCATTAATGATGGTGCGATAAGGTTAATATGTTTGAATCTCCATGGCCATACCAACCTTACAATCATTTGGAATTTTTTAAAAATCAAGTAGCCACAATTGTTCTCTTTGTAATGGACCTTTTTGTTTTGTTACTTCAGGAACAAACTAAGAAGGGTGATTCGCAAAGCATCACATACTGCCATCAAGCACTTGAAGTGTGATCGGGGAGTTCTGGCTTCTTTGGCTGACAGTGTTTATACTGTTCTTGGAGAATTTTATCCTAACCTCAATTTGGAGCTGGTAAGTGTTTTGTGGAACTGATGTTGTCTCCTAATAACCATGGATTTTTTATGTGTGGAGTTCTTTGTTTAAGGAGAATATGCCCTGGGAGGGTAAAATTTTAAACCTTTCACTCAAATTCATTCAAATTTTCAGGGGAATAGAATCTTATTAGAAATGATGATGACATCCAAAGTCTCAGCCTTACAGGCCAATTCAACAACATACTACATTTATCAAGCTCCAGAACAAAGTCACTTCATTAGGAAGTGTAATAAGGAAAAATATTAATTGCAATCCTCAAACTTTTTTAATGTGAAGTAGAATACCCATAGTGCACATTAAGGTAAAAATGAATTGCAGAAAATGCAATTGTAAAAACAAAATAAAATTAAAAATAATTTTTTTTTGTGTGTTTTAATATACTGTAAACAACTAAATTTTGCGAAAACCTAACTTTCGCGAATTTGTGAATCGGCTACAAACGCGAAAAATACATCCTGCGAACAATTCGGGCAATATGTGAACGCTACGGAAGCTACACTCGATTCGCGAAAATTAGAACCCGCGAATAATTAAAATTTTTCAGCTTTGGCCCGATTCGCAAAAATTTGAGCCCGCGAAAATTAAGTCGTTTACAGTATTTAGTTTTATCATAAAGAAGTGAGCTCTTTCAGATTATGAGTACCTTCACTTGTTCCTCAGGAAATTTTAGTCCAGGACACAACTGAATGAAGTCTTCACACTTTCAAAACATGAAATGATACATTTCCTCGTACCTCATTTCCTGCCAAAAACTGAAACAGAGAAAAGGCATTTGAAGTTTCAAGTTAAGGTTTCTCTATATTCTACAAGTCCCAGGCACACTGAATTCGTCTGGAGCATAGATAGCACGTTCCTCTTTGAGACTTCGTTGTTCCCCTTGCAATTGCCACCCGGCTTGCATCAGTTCTAGGCGAGCTAACTTTGATAGCAGACATTTCTAGACAGATAAACTGCCGAGAACTAAGGGACAAATGATACTAAAGAAGATCGGCAAAGTAGCGGCATGATCTGAAGTGAAAGATATTTGCGACTCTAACTGCCGGCAGGTGCCACCACTATATTTTCAAAATGGCGGATATATGGCATGCAAGTTCGTCTGCTTCTTGCTCACCTCGTGCATTTGTCTACCTCCCAAATGCGCCTAATAATTGGGGTTGTGTGGATATTTATCCAGCTTGCAGTTGGTCAGCCATTTCAAAGTTGCGACGAGTCACTCGCTGTAGATGAGAAATTTAGCCAGTGCAGTACAAAGCGCTAGCCTGGGGTCTTTAACGTGCACCACGCACTAGTGATACACGACCGCACGATGGTACGATGTTCATCCAGATCGAAACGGGCGGGAGGTGGGGATTGAACTCGGGATCCATGGGTTCTGCAGCGCGGAACCCAACCGCGCCCTCGACGACAAAATAAAAAGCAAAAAAGATGCTGTTTTACAAATAAACTTCATAAGAAGCTTCAGGGTCAGTGGTCCTGAGGCGATACCACTCAGTTTCCTTTGAAGTCTCAACTACTGGCAAAAGGCTTGGCAATGAAGTTCAAGACAACAGCTCATGGTACCCGGACAGTATTATATTTTATTTTTTTAAAATTGCGAACGCAATAAAATAAACTTTAAAGTTCAAAGAATTGAGAATACAACAAGAAGAATCTCTGATAAACCCCGAATTTTCAGCAAAAAATAAACTCCGAAAAACATCCTCAGAATTTTACGAAAAATAAACTCCGAAAACACGGAATCCTACTCATACCATATTCCATATTTTTTCTCTTGGGGTTCTCCTGGCCATTGATACTTTTAAACTTGAGAAGTTTCTGCAGGGTAAAAGGGTGCTTCCAATGGGAGTGAGATGTTCTGACCATATTAACCAAGCTTGGAACAGCCCTAAATTAAAAAAGAAAAGAAGAAAATTTACTGCCTACATTCAAAAATTATATATATATATATTTTTTTGTGATAAATCCTGCATATTTATAAATAAAAGTTTGTGAAACCATTCTTTGGAAGTTAATAAACATAAATATAACAATAATTTTTTTCTGGAAAATTTGCATTTTTAGGTCACATCCTCCTTTAGGCAAGTACACAATGAACACATATCAGCTGAATCGTATTTTCGAAGATTCAAATTTTCGTTCTGCAACTTCTTGACATAGCATTGTACAAGAAGTTGCAGGTAATAGAGCTCTACCTTTACTTGCAACTTCTTGACATATCACATGCTTCTTTCAATCTTTGCAAATTTGAAATTAGAATTCAAAGTTTTGCGTGGAAGTTTTGTTTCTCGGTCTGTCACTGAAACATACTCATACTCCCTACTTTACCCTGTTGCAGGTAAAGAAAGGTAGGACAAGCTTTTCTTCCACACTTCCCTCTTTTGTAGAGTGAACGCTGGAGAGGAGGCGAGTCCCTCCTTGGCCTCCTCCTACCTCCTGTCAGTCTTCACTCTGCCAAAGTGAAAAAAATGGACTAGGACCTTGTCCCGCTTTTCTTAACGTGCAGCAGGGTATAGTACTTGTATTAGGTACTGGAAAACACTCCTACTGTATATATTTGTTCTGCTGAGGACCATAGTAAGTCGGGGGTCTCCAAGCCCCAGCCCGCGGCCATGTTGGCCCGCGGCCATGTCCGCCGCGGCCATGTCCGGCCCGCGGCCATGTCTGGCCCGCGGAGGCCTTCCAGTCAGCTCGCAGGGCGGGAACGAAGATATAGAAAAGGATGAGAGGAAATTGCATCAAAACACGGGTTCTCTGGCCATATTATTTATTGTGCATTGTCATCACCAGCGTCACTATTCCTACTCTCCTGGTCCGCGTCTGCATAACTGCTAAAATTCCTTGGCATTCTCTTGTATATTGTGCTTAGAGTCCTGTCTCTTAACTTTTGCGTGTTGTCGTCATCAGGTCTACCGTTCTCATTAGTCTTCTGCCATGTGTGAATGTACTAACGTTCCTATGCACTTTGATTTATGCCTGCTAAGGTTTCTGGGTGACAATCTTTTTAAAATGTCTGAATTAGCAAAAAGTTGAATTTAAAAATAAAGTATGTATATTCATCCACCTTGCTTTTTTAAATTTTTACTCTAGTTTAAATTTTATTATTTAGGTGCCTTTTTATGTTTCTTCATTTAGTATTTCTTCATTAATATCTACTTGATTTTTTTCCGGCCCTCAAGACTGCAACTAATTCCCAATCTGGCCCCTTAACCAAAACATTTGGAGACTCCTAAACTGAGTTAAGGAAAAAATAGAAACTGAAAGTGCTTAAACTTCATCAGGACTACCTTGTTTATATTTTTGCTACATGTGTTGTCTTTCAGGTCAAGAACATTGTCAATTTGGAGGAAGATAGGTACCTCTCGCAAATGAGCAAGGCCGAGGCTGCCCTTCGTGATGCCAAGCCAAGCAAGGAAATTTCAGGTTACTCAACCTCTTTGCTTTCTTTGTTTCTCAGCAGAAAGCTTGACTCATTGGTACTACAAAGAAAAGAAAACGGTAAAAGAAAAGGATTGAAGAGCTAAGCTCTGAAAGTATGCCATCTTTCAATTGAATGCTTGATTTAGTCCGTTTTAGGCATGCATATTCAATAATATTTAAGCATATACTGTCGAGACCGGTTATAACGAAGTCAACGGGAATCGGAAATCACTTCGCTATATCCGCTATTTCGTTATAACCGACTTCGGTTAACGAAGTGCAAACGGGAATGAAAAATCGTGATCGCTTTGCTGTAGCCGCTATTTCGTTACAACCGACTTTGTTATAACTGGTCTTGACAGTATGTGCTGGAGTAGTTGTACAAGTAAGTAAAAACTGTGTTTTGCAACTTCAGGAAAGTTGGCCTGGGACATGTATGTCCAGTATGGCCTACAAAAGGAGCTCATCGCAGATATGGCGGCTGACAAAGGCTTGTCAGTAAATTGGAGAGAGTTTTCGGAGCTTTTTAAAGAATTTCAGGTTTGTATAATTTTACCTTTGCACATGTGTATCTTTCGTGTCTTTCATGACAAATGAGCCCATCAATATAGAAACGTTTGAGTGCACTGCGCCAGTGCTAGAGTGTATTATAGAAAGGTGCCTAACGACTGATGTCACGCGATGCAATGCGCTGCAATCTAGGATTGGTCCAGGCATTCTTTGCCCAGATGAGTGAAATCGAAACCAAAACGACTCGGAGAGGATCAACCTCTGCCGTTCTCTCGTTTTGTGGAATGATCGTTGTCTTCATGTTTCAGGAAAAATCTGAAGCCGGGAAGGCTCGGTCAGCTGGCGAGGAGGAGGGCCTGACCCGGGAAATAATGCAACTTCGCAAAGCAGGCTTTGCACCAACTGACACTGACGGCATCTACAACTATACGTCGTGCGACGGGAACTATAGTAAGTTGATCTGGTAAAGTTTGATCAACTGTATTGGCATTATACATCTACTTTTATCGTAACTACCACCATCAATATGTTTGCTGAAATCTACCACCGAAAAACCCTTCCTCTTTCTCTTGGTTGTATGGAAAAGGTAACAATGCCATATACGTTACCTCTTATAGTACTTACTTACTTAAAATCGAAAGAATAAAACACGGAGGACAAGCACAGGACAACCACATTCTTTTAACAACCACATTCTTTTGAAAGAATGTGGTTGTCCTGTGCTTGTCCTCTGTGTTTTATTCTTTCGATTTTAAGTATTCATGTTCAACTCGCTTGCTTTTACCAATTATAGTACTTGATCGAAGCAGTTCTCTTCACTGATAACGTTGTGGTTTTGTAACATACTGTACCCATTTACAGTAATACCTCGTTAACTCGAAGTCATAAAAACCGTGAAAAAATTCGAGATAAGCGAAATTTCGAGATAAGCAAAGTACCGAAATTTTTACCTCTGATCGCGTGATGTGCTAAATAAAACTTCTAACAATCGCGGCAGCAGCACAGGTTCCTATTCAAGAAAGGGAAATAGAACCTGTTTGGGCTGCGCCATGTTCACGGTCAATCGAGTCACAAGCCAACGTCGGAGAATTCACAACCGATGACCGGATTGAACGCTTGACTCTTGCTCATATGGCGCCCCGAGACGATCGAAACATGCGGCAAAAAATGGAGGGACAAGCAATAAAGAGAAGCCACACTCTCGAAACGAACGAGACACCTCCGACACATCTGCGAAACACGAAACTAAGGAGCCGACGACCAGACCGGGAAGGGAAGGGAAACGGAAGGACCCAGATGCAAAGAGAAAACGAAAGACAGAGCGGCACAAAACAATCGAGGGAGAGGGGGCACCGAACGCCAGGCATTCCGGCTTGCCATCGGCTTGTCCAAGTGGGGTAGAGGAAACAAAATTAAGACAACAAACGTTTTTAAGGCGCACGTGTCTGCCGCGTCTATGTGCACCCCTGGTTATCTTTATTTTATTTTATTTTTTGCCTGCAGTCTTTTTTTTTTTTTTTGGCGCACACATTTTTAGTCAGTTTTTGTTGTTTATTGTGGTGTTTTTTTGCGATTTTCGCTGACGAGATTTCGAGATATCCAAAGTCCATCCTGAAAACCTTTCGAGATAAGCAAGGACAAAATGCATTGTGTCTATGGGAGCTCATTCCATGTCAAGAAAATTTTACGAGTTAACCGCTATTTCGAGATAGCCGCGTTCGAGTTATTGAGGTATTACTGTATACATCTGCTACCATTCCAGATTTTTTCATACATACTATTATCATGTGTAAAGTAGAATAACTCGTTGAAATGTTTGGCCATGTGACAGTGGCTCTCCTCTATTTCAGATTTTCCAAATCTCCGGACGCTCGTAAAGGCCATATTTAAAAATGGCAAGGAAGTGGACACTGCCAACCTGGGGGAGGACTGCCTTATTGTGACAAGTTCTACAAATTTTTACTTTGAAAGTGGAGGCCAGGTGTCAGACAAAGGAACCATAACCACCAAGGTAGCTGTGCTGAGTTTTTCTTCTTTACCTTGGCAACTGCTGCCAGAAATACTCCTTCCAATGTAGCAGAGTGAGCTTTGCTACCCAGCCTTCCGTAATGTTTTCATGCTTTGGATTGCATCTTTATAGTGGGCTTAATATTTCGGGTCTTTGTATACATATGGAAGCATACATATGGAGGTTGTGATATATACATTCGGTAATATTTGCTTCATGATGCCTCTTGGCAGCCTTTCAGAAACATGCTATGAGCAGTTTTGGAATATACAATTCATTTGCTTTCAGCACTACACTTCTGCCACATTATATTTAAAAAAATTTAGTTTTAAGTAGTGACTATACTTCAAGAGTAGAACATTCATATTATAACTGTAACTGTATTTTAATAGATTTGTCAAACAATATACTTTGTGGCACAATCTTGATACTTGATAGTGGGCCTACTACTCCCGGTAATCACAGATTTTAAAATACATGTCCGCACAAAGCTGTTTTGGTCATATTGACCCGTACGACCCGCCACTCCATAGTGTATTTGGTCTGTGTCCTCATGTTGGGCTCTGTCTCTTCCCTATTCTTGGTCGCTGTAGTAGGCTCGCAATAATTCAAACTCGGATATTTCATACCTCTGGTTAATTCAAATCTATTTTGAAATTTGGGTTATCCTGCTATGTTTTCAATGTATTTATAAGCCGCTTAATTCGAACGGCATCATCGTGTAATTCATACTTCTTTGTTCTCGTGGTCCCGTTGAGTGCACTTCTTTCCGAGCACCGGTGCACTGTAGAGGAGCAACACTCGTGGAGCTTGCTTCCGTAGGTATAGCTTCTCCGCAGTGCACTGGTGCTCGGTAAGAAGCGCGCTCAACAGGGCTAAAACAGGGGACATGGGAGCGATGAAAACGGGTGCCGTGTGGCAGTTTCCATAGCAACTTGCATGGACGCTGGGATGTAGTGGCATGGCATAGTCCACGTCATAGTGTCCGCACAAGTTTCTAGGGAAACTGCCCTGCGGCATCCATTTTCGTTGCTCCTGTGTCTCCTGCTTAATTGTCCACAATGAACAACTTTTTTGCTGGATGAACAAACTTAATTTTGCAGGCTGACAAGCGTGTTAATTGAGTTGTGGCTGTGGGCTTTACTGTACTGTTGCTAGTTTAAAGAAAGTGCACGTCGTCCCTCGTCCCACCCGTGTCTTATTCCTTCAGTGTTCCTAAACTTCATTTTATTTTGATGTGTCATGTGCTGTCTAATGGTCCGCAATAAGCAACATTTTTAAGGGATGAATAAACTTGTGTCATACATTTCACCAATGTTTGATGTGTGGCATACATGCCTATGATTAGTAGGCCTGTGTAGAGGAAATCATAAAATATCTGCTTTGTATGTGTAGCCATCCATATTACAAATGATAATTTTATCTTGCATCATATTTAGATGAATTTTTGATCATTCGAACTTCTGATAATTCGAACAGGATTCATGTAGTATTAGCTAGGTCCAAGGAAGAATAAACTTACCATTAAATTGTCAGCCATATATTTTTAGTTTCAGTCTGTAGAACTGCATAAAATTCTTCAAACAATATTCATTCTAAAAGTTGGGACATTCTGAAAGTTGGGAGTTTTCATCCGATTTCATTGTGCGCAAGTTTTCTCTTGTTACAGGATGGCGAGTTCTGTGTACAGTCTGTGAAGAGCCAGGGTGGCTTCGTGTTCCACCGAGGAGTTGTTTCTAGAGGTGAAGTAAGCAAGGATGATGCAGCAGAAATGTGCATCGACAAGGTAGGGCAGTTTGCCTGAATTAGTATGCCTTGCTGTTTAGCGTGGTGTAAAACAACCGAATATGTGGAGTTTGAAAAATATGTGCTACTGTACTATTATCCTTAAAATCCACTTTAATCAGGTGACTTAACATGATGCATACACAGCCTTGATTTAGTGATGTTTAACACATGGGTGTCGACTGGTTTCTAAGGCAGCATCTGCCTATGGCCATATCCTTGATATGGAAATGATACCCAAGCACGTGTCGGGGGTGGGGCGCTAACTCTACAAAATATAGATGCATGTAAGTTCTGCCATGGTGCCTCTAATGTTGATTACTCTATGTTGTGTTTCCCTGAAAACAGCAACATCGAACTCAGTGCATGCTACATCACACAGCGACTCACTGCCTCAACATGGCCCTGAGAGCCGTACTCGGGTCTACGGAGCAGAAGTCCTCCCTGGTGGACAGCAGACACTTGCGGTTCGACTTTCTTTCTAAGGTGCTTACTGCCTACTACCATGAGACATTGCTGCTTTCGGGGGATTGGGGCTGACTTAAGTGCACAAATCTCTGTTACAGAAAGGCCTAACCACTGACCAAGTCCAAAGGGTCCAGGATTGCTGTAATGCCATGATCAGGGAAAACCACGATGTACAAAGAGTCATTTTGCCAAAATCGGAGGCATTGGAACTGCCACAGTTGGTGACCGTTGCAAATGAGGTGGGACATATTTTACCCTTGTGGTCTTCGGAGGGCTGGGCAGCGTTGCGATACCAATGTATTGCGATAGTATCTTAAATATTTTCAAGTGTCTATATTTCTGTATCGAGAAACATTTGAAAATGTTATTTGTATTTCAGGAGTGAGATACGTTTTCAATGTGTCAATTGTATCGCAATAATATCTCATTACATTTATTGTTCAAAATGGCTGCTTGCTAAGTCGGGCACTAGCTTTGAAGCTGTTTTTCACCCTAACCACTTGCTTTTCCTCTCTTTTACCATGCAAGGGTGGTTGGGAGAGTGACGTGACCTCTTGTGAGAGGAAATATTTCAGTGTACTTACGTATTTCAGTATCTCTATTCCTCCGTTTGTATCCTAGGATATCTTTGTGCCATTTTTACAAAAATATATCAGAAATTTCTCCCTAATATCCCGTTACATCAAAGACAAATGTACCTCATTTTTTGTATTTTAGCGTTCCAGTAGATGTATCTCAGTATTTGTATTCCCAAATACTTTTCGAGAGTATTTACCAAGCTTGCTGCTCACAGAAGATGCGAGTGGGCTAGTCGGTACATGTTTACTATGTAAAAGCGGCAAAAGGCAAGGAGAAAGAAGTAGGAATGATCACACGAAGCGCTCACTTTTTAGTATCTTTTTTAGGCTTTATAACCTGAATGGACTGCAGATTTTTTCCTTTGAAATTAACAATGCAGAGGGGAATCTATGTTACAATCTGTACTTAATCCAGAGAGCCTCGGATTTCCTGGCAGCTGAGTTTGCATTGTGTGTTATGTTGATTGTATAGGTTCCTGAAATTGGACAGACTACTTAGTTTAAACAAGTGTTTAACAGTCTATTCCTTTCTGTAGCATTCAGGCAACATTTGAGGGTCTGTGTTACGCGCAGAGCTATGTACAGTGAATGATGCTTTTAAAAAAACGCAGATGTTCTGAAAAGTACTTTATCACAAATTTATTGTAGTCCTAACTTTGGTAATCTATGTACTACAAGCAAAAAAGTGAGTTTTGTGCCACATGCAAGCATTCTACTTCATTACATTGTCATGAATTACTATATGACCATACTTTGTTTCAGGAGTACCCAACCTCAGTTTCTGTAATTACAATTGGGAAGAATGACAACATTGTATCTCGGGAACTATGCTGTGGAACGTAAGCATTCGGTGTCTCTTTTCTACCGCTAACATCAATTGATTGGAACCCCTTCCTTGCTTCCTTTTCTACTATACGGTAATCTCTTGTTATAACGATGTCAGATATAACCGATAATTCGATAAAAGCGATAGAGCAGAAAAAAACAGTGCCAGCAGCCTTGAAGTTGGTTGGGAATACTGCGGAACACTCTGACCGTATATTTAATCAAAAAGACCTTGGTTATGAATACCTCGCAGCAGCTTTACCAAGTAAAAAAATAATTAAATGGAGTTTGCCGATAATTTTATCCAGGCATCAGTTCTCCTCGAACTGCGCCAGGCATCGCAAGAGCACTGTCACCGCCGCTGCACTCCACTTTGTTCCCAAGCATCCACAGGACGTCTCGCGTCTCCGCAATCGTCATCGTTTCCCGAGGTGCCTTTCCGATGTTGCTTCGGGTTTACCCTGACCGCACGCAAGGTCTAAAGGCCCGTTCACACTCTTGCGACCTCTTAAATCTTGGTTCCTTACAACGAGAGGACACAGTGGCGCCATCTATCGGGTTGCAGTGTAAACTTGACTGTCCGGCTTATTTTCTGTTTCTCCCGGGCATCATCTTTTCTTTCTTGGCTCGAAAAACTTTTGTAAACGTTATAAACGAGCCTTTCTTCATAGGTATTACGCACATTCGACATCGGAAATGCTGCAAAACCGTCGCTCTTGTGAAATGCAGTTCCACGATCACCGCATAGATGGCGCCAGAAATGAAATTTTAAGAAGTTTTAACAGATCTGGTCTCTCTCGGTCGTACTCGGTTGCAAGAGTGTGAACGGGCCTTAAGATCGTAGCAGGAGCAACAACGGGAACGTCTGCATCGACAAGTGCGAAGGAGTTAAAGTTATCCTCGGTGGCTTTGCCAACATGTTTTCACACACTCCTGTAGAGATCGTTGCAGCTATGGAAATCTTCTGCTGGCTTGGCAAGCATGCTCGCGGGAGAAAATCCGACGTGCGCAAAGCAGTTGGCGATCTTTCATCTTCGAGTTGCGGGTGCGCTTTCTCCTGCATGAGGAACTTCTCAAACCTGTCCAATATGCCTTGCTCGTTCTGCAAAATGGTGGACAGTGTCGAACAGCCGATGCTGGAATGTCGAATTCTTTGGCAATTTCAGACTTAGGCCGCCACTTTTCTCAACCTCGTCGATCTAAGCGACTTTTGGTAAACATTTCCAATCACCCATACGACACACATGTGCGTGTAGTATGCTGCAGGCACGCATGCATAGGCGCGCCTGCGCAGGCGTGCGTTCGGGCTCCAGAAGGGATGATCCTTTCAGGGCTCCATCGCTCCCTTGACCAGATTTGGACAGGAGTGGGGCGGCGGGGGCAGCGTCGGCTGCAGGCGCCGTGAGTAGCGTCGGAACGTTGACTCCCCGCTGCTCCCTGCCCGCGTCCCTGCATCGGTGCATTGGCATCGAAAGCAGCACTCTGCCAGCTGTGCGTGCTCTGCCCTCCGTCACTCGCTTACTCCGTCTTCCCAGTTTGCCATTTGCCTTGGTGGAGAAGGGGGAGGGAACGCAATAGTTTCCGTGCGCTTCCGTGTAGGCTTGCATGCTTTCGGCACCTCTGCCTTGATAATAAGCGTGGTTGGCCGCTGATACACTTAGAATAGTCCGGTTAAAAGTGTGTGCATTTTGATCGGGACCACGTTAAAAGTGATATTTCGAAAAAAATGATTTCAATGCTACTAGTGGTAGGGATTCCTGTAGTTTGTTTCACCGTCTGTGCTAGTGAGACCGAAGCTACAAGCATGAGCATATTTCCCTGAATGATGCTTCCACTGCACGAGCACGTGTATTTGGTTGCAGGGAGGCCGATCGCCCATAGTTTACTTTCGTAGCTTCTGCTACGCTCACATTTAAAGGGGTACTCCGACGATTTTTTCATGGTCGTTGATTTGCTTCAAAATTGGCTCAACACACCGATAGACATGGCTCTACAAGTTCCCCAAGTATTGTGTGAAAAAAAAAAAAAATCGCAAAGTTTTTGAATTTTCGAATTTCGTTTTCATCGTGTTTCTCAAACTGGGAGTCCCTACTGGCAACATTGAAGTGTGACGACAGATATGGTACAAAGGGGGCAGTAAGCCATGTTCCCAACTGATTACAAGACGTTTGATGGTGGGAAAAGAATGTTTGGTAACGGATTCACTGAGAAGCACGCAAAAAACACTAGACATACTCTGTTTAAGACTACATGCACGACCTGAAAGTCTGTACCATGTGTGACGTCACACCACTGAAGAGCGCGCGAAAATTTGAATGCTGGTTTCGGCATCAACTTCATTTACAGTTTTTCAATTGCTATTTTGAATTTGGAGAAAATAAATAGCATACCGTGACGACTGAAGCCTGGGTAGTCAGAAAATGCAATTTGTTGAGGTAGCTCAAAAAACGGCCGGAGCACCCCTTTAAAGGGACACTGACAGGGTATTTATGCTCGCCGAGGTTTTTAGTTGTACATGACATATGAGAGCCCAACTACCCAGAACACAATTTGCGGCTCGAAATTCGGTTTCTTTCTGCCCGAAAACCGCCGATCAAGAACTGGCCGGTTCGAGTCTCGCTCACTCTCTTTTCTGTGGTCACGGGCCGTTTTCTAAAGTATCGACGCGACCACCAAATTTAATCAAAGTCGTGGGTCATTGAAGGCACACACTCAACATTAAAAATAGAAAAAATTATGAAACCAATTTTTTGTGGCTTCTAAAAAGCTGCAAATACGTTGATTGAAAAAAAAAAAGTTCCACAGAGAACCGGAAGCATTCTGTGCGTGCGTCGTTTCGCGTATTGTGGGACTCGCGGGGACGGCGATGGCAACGGACGACGGGCGTGGGACCTCTATTTCAGAACTGTCGTTCGCGGTACCGGCGAATTCTGTCTGCCTTTAAAAGAGAAATTAGGGACTGATCAAAAGAATTGGTATTCATCCCGTACGACACGCCCGACCACCAAGCCGATTTGCACGAAGACGTCGTTGAGCCGTCGCTCCCTTCTCGTGGCTGAAGACATCGCTCGCGCAAACGTCAAGCACGACGTGTCTACTTCGAGTTGAATATGCACGCGTACGATTTCTTTACTGGGTGCGAATGTCGCCAATGCGTGGTGCTTCCCGACTTTGACCCGGGAGTGCTTTTGCTGGAGGAAAATCGGCAGCAAACTTTCCAACTTACAGTTTACCGGCTGAATTATTACAAAGGAGAGAGTTCCCCAGTAGCTCACTGGGAAAGACGTCTGTTTCACACGCGGCAGGACCGGGTTCAATCACCAATAAAAGTGTCATTCTTTTTTTTTTCAAACATTTTTGATGTTTACATTTCTTTTTTTTCTTTTACAATTATCACTGAAGAAACAAACAAGAAATAACAAACAAATGTTGTGGACGAAACGTCGCTGAATTGAATGGTATGGGATTTCCTTTTTGACACCTGCGAGCTCAATGTAATCACTTTCCACAAAATGCAAGGAGCATATAAATCAGGTAGCGTCCGCTTTCCGAGGTGCCCGTAAATGTTCTACAGGAATTGCAGCCAGCCATTGGTCCCGATCCCGTTGATCTTTCGGAAACTCTGTCGCACAATGGCACTTTTTTCGGGCGCGGGACATGTGAGCCAGCTCTTCACGCAACATCTTGGGTGTATTCTTTTCGGAGCCGATCATGGAAATTAACCACGGGCACTCACTACTCATCTCCAACTCCTCAATGTACAAAACAACTCATCTTGGAGTACAGAACAGCGAGCGGAACAAACATAACTGCAAAAAAATCGCAGGTCAAACAGTTCCCGCTACGCCGCATGTCGTCTGCTACGCAGAAGAGAAAAAAAAAAAAAAGCGCATGGTTGGGTGTAGCCACGTGACTTCCGCCACTCACTCTCTCCCTCCACTTCTCCGACCTCCGTGCGCGGGTTTCGGTTTTGGTTTCGAGCAGTTGCGTCTTTTGGCTTTATTAAAAAAATACGCTACTCTGTTGCAAAATATTAATTGGGTAGTCCTCCGACACTATAATAAAGCGCCTGGCAAAAAATGAAAAAAAATTTTTTTGGGGGGTGTCAGTGTTTCTCTAAGTAAAGTGGAGTACAGTGATCGTTATAACCGATTATCATTGTATCTGGACTAGAAACTGAGCGTTTCTAGTCTAAAATATCTAGAAACTGATCGCTATAAGCAGGACATTGTTATATGTGGTATCGTTATAAGTGGATTGCTCTGTATAGGGTAGTATTACTGGTGTTTTTTTTTGTTTTGTTTGTAAACCAGCTCTTACTAACAGTGACATTAGTTTATTTAATTTGAATCATATGTTGTGTTCTCTTCACTCTTGTCTCTACATGCTCTATACCTTGAGGGTAAACAAATCAGAAAATGAAGAAATGCACAAATAAAATGCATGTTGTAAATTTGAGATATCAATTAGGGTTTCGTCTCATTGATGAGATATATACTTGGGCGGTTTCATTTGCATTCAGACAACGAGGGGCAGTCATATTTTTTATTTTCCTTGAAATTTTTATATTTTGTGGAGCATATTCCAAGAAGAACAATCCTTTTTATTTGAATGTCCTGACATGTTAAGTTTCTGAGAAAAAAAGATCTCAAAGAAGCGGGAAAGAACGACGAGGTTTTGACGATTGTTGTGTGTGGCGTTTTTGAATCACTCTCTATCTCAAAGTATTCAAAAGAGAGTGTCTATATTTTTTTAGTGTGATATATATAAAAATAGGTAAGACGACACTATAACTACTATTTATTATTCGTCGCTCCAATCTTTGTAAAATCCCCAAACATGCCTCTGCGAACAACTGTGACCTAAATTGCGGATTTTTTTTTGAGTCGACTGTGTTTAGTATTGTTTTTAAAATAATACCACGTGTAGAACCTTTCATTGCCTTCCAAATTAAGCAATGATTGTGTTTTTATCATGCACGAGTACTGAGAAATAAATTATGAAACAGAAAAGGTTTTCACTTTTCGTTAAATTTCAGCACGCAATAGAAAAAACAAAAACAGTTTTAGTTTTTTCTTTTCCTTGCGTCGCGTTCTCTTCACACCCTTCTTTTACCCAGAATACATTCCGTTAGAGGTATTTGCACTGGTTTTGAGTTTTAAGCCTCTAAATATGCTAAAAAAGAGCAAGTGCCGATGGTGGGTTTTGACGATTGTCGTGGGTGGCGTTTTGAAAAACTCTCAATCTCAAAGTATTCAAAAGAGAGCTTCTATATTTTTTTATTGTTATATATATGCAAGTCGGTAAAACAACATTTTAACTACTATTTATTATTCGTCGATCCAATCTTTTGTAAAAATCCCCAAACATGCCTCCGCGAACAACTGTGACCTAAACTGCGGATTATTTTCTGAGTCGACTATGTTTAGCATCGCTTTTAAAATAATATCACATGTAGAACCTTTTATTGCCTTCCAAATTAAGCAAAATTTGTGCCTTTTTTATGTACGAGTACTGAGAAATAAATTATGAAACAAAGAAGGTTTTCACTTTTCGTTAAATTTCAGCACGCTGTATAAAAAAAAAAATCATTTTAAATATATTTCTTCTTTTTTTGCGTCTCGTTCTTTTCACACCCTTCTTTTACCCAGAATACATTCCGTTAGAGATATACGCACTGGTTTTAAGTTTTAAGCCTTTAAATATGCTTAAAAACATTTGTGTTCTGTTATCAACATGAATTTCGCATTAAAAATATAAAATTTCGAAATTTAAAGGGGCTCTGCAACAGCTTTTTGACTGGTTTTTAATTTGCACCGAACCTGAGCGCACTGAACGTAGTAACTTAATGAAACTTTTTTTTTCTCAAATTTTGCTTTATTTTAAAAGTTATAGGCAAATTAGAATTACAAAAACAAGCAAAAAATAACCTGCTTCATGACGTCGTAGGTCCTGGCTTGAGTGGCCGTGCACTAGAGGAGGGGTAGTAAGCCATTCGAGCGCTCACGGCTGCCGCACTCCGTGTCGACGGCTCGAGAGGGCGCCACTAAAGCACGTGTTGGATAGGCGGTATGCAGCGGGCGGCCAGGCCGGCTCGCATTGCATTCGCTGCGCGATTAAAGACTATTTCGGCATAACACTTCATTGGCCACAAACAACAGCAAACACGGGGTAAAGATCAGTTCAGAACGGGAGCCACTTCGTGCTGCCATACCGCCAAATGGGCAAATTGCCTGCAGGGTCCGCGCTACCCGCGCCGAAGGCCTTCGAAACGCTCGGAGCCGGTCGGATCTTCGAGCCGGTATACGACTGCAGCGCCGCTCGCGTACATCCGGGACCTTTCCGTGTCGGCGCCTGATCCCACTACTCCTTTCTAGTATGCGCCGCCTTTTCCACCACTTGGTGGCGGGTATGTCGATGGGTCATTTCTTGTTTCCGTACTTTATAAACTGCATTTGTTTCTTTTCTGATCTAAAATACTGAACAAAAACTACTTTCATACATAATTGAAACGGTTCCCGACACTTATATTTTGTATCTCGACTAAAAAAAAAAAAAGCTCTTAGCGGCTCTGACCAGTAGTAAGGCCAGGACTTAAGACGTCACATATCGCGCGCTTTCGGCAACGCGGGTCGCCCTCGTAGGTGGAGGACGTTTCCGTGTCATCCGGTTAAAATATGACGCACTGATATTTAGTTACTCTCTCCGTGCCCGCTGGCTTGCCCGAACCCCAAGAGACGTGGAAACCGCAAAAAAGGTAGACGCTTAAATATGATTGCAGGGCCCCTTTAAAAGTCTAGGTTTCAAATAGGAAGTGTATTTTACTCGAATGTTTTTTTGCAATATTATACTTTGGTATTTCTAACATAGTATAGATTATGTAGCGCATAGGGTTTAGGCTTGAGGCCGCTCCAATCATGGCACCGGCGGAAATTGTCTCAAAACTAGCTTCCGGCAGCTCCGATTTTATAGTGTTTAGACGTTTGGAATTGCAAACTTGTTATTATACGCGTAACAACATCAATGTCTTTTATATGACCATTTATTAAATAAACGCCCCTTAGATTATTATAATAAAGAATAAAATATACTGCTATAACCCATAAACCCTCATCAGCATTTGCTCTTTTTTAGCATATTTAGAGGCTTAAAACAAAACTAGTGCATATACCTCTAACGGAATGTATGCTGGCAAAAAAAAAAACGTAAAAAAAAACTCGACTAAAAATAAAATTTTTTTTAAGTGTGCTAAAATAGAACAAAAAGTGAAAACCTTCTCTATTTCATAATTTATTTCTCAGTACTACGTACGTGATTAAGACACAAACATTCCATAATGTGGAAGGCAATAAAAGGCTCTACACGTGGTATTATTTTAAAAACAAAACTAAACATAGTGGACTAAAAAAGAAATCCGCAGTTTAGGTCACAGTTGTTCGCGGAGGCATGTTTGGGGATTTTTACAAAGATTTGATCGACGAATAATAAATATTAGTTGGAATGTCGTTTTACCGACTTGGATATTTATCACAATAAAAAAATATAGAAGCTCTTTGTATACTTTGAGATTGAGAGTGTTCAAAAACGCTACACACGACAATCATCAAAACCCACCATCGGCACTTGCTCTTTTTAGCATATTTAGAGGCTTAAAACTCAAAACCAATGCAAATACGTCTAACAGAATGTATTGTGAGTAAAAAAAGGTTGCGAAGAGAACGCGACGATAAAGAAAAAAATTAAAATATGTTTTGTTTTATTCAGCGTGCTGAAATTGAACGAAAAGTGAAAACCTTCTGTTTTATAATTTATTTTTCAATACTCGTACATGATAAAAACACAAACTTTGCTTAATTTGGAAGGCAATGAAAGGTTCTACACGTGGCAATATTTTCGAAGCGATACTAAACAGAGTAGACTCAAAAAAAAATCTGCAATTTAGGTCACAGTTGTTCGCGGAGGCATGTTTGGGGATTTTTACAAAGATTGGAGCGACGAATAATAAATAGTAGTTATAATGTAGTTTTACCTACTTTCATATATATCACACTAAAAAAGTATAGATGCTCTCTTTTGAATACTTTGAGATAGAGAGTGATTCAAAAACACCACACACGACAATCGTCAAAACCTCGTCGTTCTTTCCCGCTTCTTTGAGATTTTGTTTCTCAGAAACTAAACATGTCAGGACATTAAAATAAAAGGATTGTTCTTCTTGGAACATGATCCACAAAATATAAAAATTTGAAGCAAAATAAAAAATATGACTGCCACTCGTTGCCTGAATCCAAATGAAACCGCCCACTTCTATAATACAAACAGGTATGAGGAATATATTCTTGTCCCATTTATCCAAATGTTCTTTCTTCTGGAGTCCAGAGAACAAATGATTTGGGACATAGCTGTTCTTTGTGGCATTTAACAAACAAGAAGGAAGGAGGAAACCCTCTTCTCCTTTTGGTTGAGGGGAGGGAAGAAAGCCAGAGGGAATGGAGAGAAGCACGTTGGGGAAGGGTCTTCTGCCTGATAGAAAGAGTGCTGTCTGCACGTCAACTGATAAACAAGGAAGCACACATGGAAGAACCAATGAATGTAATTACAAACACTTCTATTGGGAGTTGGTTGATCATCGGTCATATTTGCTGACTTTCTCTCTAGGCATGTTTCCAGCCTGTCTGACTTGGGGGAATTCGTGCTGACATCCCATCGTTCTGTGGGCAGTGTGGTGAGGTCGGTCTGTGCCGTTGCTGGCCCCTTGGCTGTCGACGTCAATTCTCGAGACCAGCATGTCGCAGAGCAGATCCAGCTATTGGCACAAGAAATTGCAGCCTTGATGAAACTGCCACCTGTAAGGAAACATATTTGGGCCTGAAGTGGCTGCTTGTCCCAATCTGTGACACTGAAGAGAGTAGACACGATTTGCAGGAAGCTGTGTTTTCAATTTAGCACCAAGGTTGCAAGATTTCGCTGCACTTGATGTGACCTTAGCAGCAAGCTTAATGTTTTATGACTAGCAGAATTTTGTGTAGACTACAAAAACGTTTAAACTGCAAAATGTATGGCTCTGGTAAAGTCAGTTGAATTAATTTGTTCAGAAGCACTAGACCCGTAGCCACTTTGCACTGTCAGCGGTCAGCTCAAGGTGCCAGGTTCTCAAGTAGACAGCTCTTACATTTGGCATGCATGCAGATGTTTTGTATGGCCCTGATTTGAAATGGAAGTAGTGTCATTAACAAACAACATATCTCTTTGGCACATTTAACAGCTTCAGTATTGATTTTCTTTTTTTTTTTTTATATAGGATGATTACGTCAGCATGGCTTCATGCAGAGAAAAGCTTCATGAAATCAGAAGGGTATGTTGCTTTTTTCGAGCCTCAAGCTGTGACAGTTGCTTTCACCAATACAAATTTGCATTTATGCTTCTCTCGTATACTGTCCAGTTTATAGCGGATAACACGGTTTCCCTGCTACTCCGAAGAACTGCAGAAGAAAAGTTGGAGAAGCTGAAGCGCCAGATTGATAGCATCATCAGAAAATACAACCACACTTTCGGAGAGCAAAGGGTGGGTTGGTTGCGTTAGGCTTTGGCAACAAGCAATATAACGGTTGCATGTTCTTTTAAAATATGCAGGTGTTGGATGAGCTGAACACTGCAGTGAAACAGTATGAAGGAGAGCCCTTTCAGGTGGTCTGCCTGAGGCAATGCACTGATGGAACCTTAGTGACAAAGCTGGCACGAAAACTTGGTCAGCACAAGCCCAGCTTTATTGCTGTTCGCACCAGTCCCGAACGTCTTCAGGTTGACTGCTATGTGCCTGAGGTGAGCTCTGGCAGCATGGCCTTCAAGATAAGTTTTGATACTGGCAATAGACCTTATGCATTTTTGGCGTTGCCTATTGACACATTGTCAAAAATGCCAGGCTGCAAGCCTCAAAGATAGTGGCCTCTTCATCTGCGTTTCGACCCGATTCTGGACGAGGAGCTTCAAAATCGCAATTACAGTTGGTTTAAAAAAAACAAAAAAAACAATTTCTTGCACGCTGAGAGTTTACGAGATCTGTTATCGGTTACAGTATACAATCATTAAGCGTTCGTTGAATCTCTTCAAATCTAGAGAAAAGAATTTTTAAACAAAAATTAAGCTGAAAAGACGCGTTCCACAAATTTCTGAGTTTATTATACAAACGCGCAGCTTCACGATTTCACCGTACAAGGTGCTAGTGTTTGGCAGGGGTACAGGAGTCAGAAGTGACATACGCGACATAAGCCTGGTGTCATCGGGAAACATTTCGTATCAAGAAAAAAGCCCAAAGGAATGAATTCTTTCAGGAGATTCGTGCAGATCAGCGAATTTGATTATACAAAAGTGAGTGCTGCATATCAGAGGCGCTCAGAGTGACGAGGAACGCTTTGAGTAAGTTGGTGCGTCACTGCGATCTATACTCATTTTCACTTCAAGAACCGCTGGCAGACGACAAACCAGGAGGTTGTTTCATTGCCCCCTTTCTCATTTTACCCCGCTGAACCTGCTGAACTTCCCGAATGTGTTGAGGGGATGCTGCGATCGAACAAAATGGCGCTTCCCTGAGAGCTCTAAATGTAATGGTCTATATTGGTAACTGGTCTGCCTCTTTTCCTGGAGAGGTTGGAAAGAACCCTAACTTCGGTATACGTATGAAAACAGGCTTATTTAGTTTCAAACTTTTTAAAATATAATTTGCACTCTAAATGCTTTCAAGCAAGTGATATTGAGTAGTTTACCCCAAGAGTATATGTCTATGCATGACATGGTGTATATGTATTTAGATGTTTGTTTTGTGTCTCCTGGAGAAATCATCTTTGTTGTAATTATGTTTATTTTCTTTCAGGAATTCTTGTCCGAGACGTTTCAGGCATGCACGTGGGCCGCTGTTGCTGAACGATATGGTTATAGTTATAGTTATTCCTCTAGTAACCATAGTGAACCAGAAATGTACTACAAAGTAATGGTATGTTGTGAGGACAACAGCATGGAAGAACTTGAAAGGGTTGCAGTTGAGTTCGCAAAAGCTCAACTTTCTGGCAGTGTGGCAAGCAGAACCTAAGGTTTGATTGCAAACAAAAACACCATTAGCAGGACATTGTATTCTAAGCTACTGAAATTATGAACTTCCAGTAATGTTCTGGAGGGAATCAGAAATAAAGTCCAGAGTTTATTCTGAGTTGTGTCATAGTGCATGATTTATACTTATGTGCCTCAGCTAATCTGTCACAAATATTTATAAAATGTGACTTTTTTTTTTTTGGGGGGGGGGGGGCACTGCCAGCGCACGTGAAACAAAAAGGGGGGAAATAGTCGAGAAAAATATGTCATCTGACCAAAGGATTAGTTCAGAATCCGAAAAACACTGCTGCACAACAGAGAAGGAAACATCAGGGCATTACACCAGCCTTATGTGACGCACAAGTTTCGGATGATCTTGGAAGTTGAAGAAAAAATGCATCTTAATTCTGCGAATAAAGTCGGGAGACGCGAAATGTGCAGCGTGTCTAAACTAAAAAAAAGAAAACAAGCGAGTTATTTATTTTACAAAATAAATTTAAAAAATGTTTCTCTTTAATTTTTAATTTGCTTTCACGGGGCAGTGTGCGACAGCACGAGTACATTCATATATAGCAACTGTAATCATGCGAATCGAACTGCTCTGCTAGTGGATTGCTCAGTGCAGTGAGAGGTCAGTGCCAACTGCAAACTGGCTGTGTTATATTTTCTTTACAACGTTTTGCGACGCTTTAGACTTGGGCACACACGCACAATATACAGGTTAAAAAAAAAATGACTGCATCGCCAAACGCTCCGTCTCCGCCCAAATGTGCCGCTAGCAGTCCGGACCAGATAGCAAAGTTTCAGAATAAACCGCTTTCAGATGTTCCAAGCGATTTTCGGAAATTTTCAATGGGCAAATGGTGGCCGACGGAGCCCACAAACACATGGGGTTCTCTATTTTCTAGTTCATTGTTTTCATTAAAGACTCGCGTTTGTTTACAGGAACAAAATAAGTCTGCCACAGTTTAAAGATTAAAACAGCGCAAGGACACGGACAAGAACAAGAAGGTAGACGAACAAGGCGCTGACTTACAACTTAAGTTTATTCGTTCTAACAGCGAGTATAAATACTGTATTGTCACAACAAACAAACATGAATAAAAGCGTGACCTGGATGCCACGTGCTCACTAGCCATCGCTATGCACTCTCACTGTGTGTCTAAAAAGGAACGTTCCTTATCTGATAAAGATAGTGACGGAGTGCTGACACAGTTTTGCCCAATCTTCCAATTTCCCGCGCCTCAATGATTTCTCGAGTGAGTTTGTCTTTATTTTTCCGAATCACTTCACACTTGTCAAAGACGGGAGCGCAGCAACAGTCTCGGCAGTGCAGGCCAAGGTGACCTGACACAACTCTAAACACGTTATACTTGTGCTCTGCAGCCGATCATTGAGGCATCGCCCCGTTTGCCCGACGTATCTCCTGCCACACGAGAGGGGAACAGAGTACACTACTCCCTCCACACAGTCTACGAATCGGTCCTGGTGTTTTTGGTGCAACCTTTCTTTTCTTTAGAACAGGAGTTCACTTTTCTGCACAGCCCAGACAGCTTCTCCGGAGCCGAAAAAACCACATCAACACCAACCCTACGGCCAACTTTCTTTAGGGTTGTGGGAAATCTTATGCAGGTATGGTAAAACAGTTACTTTTGTTAAGCCTACGAGCCTGCTGGGTTGTTTCCTCTTTGGCCGTAGGGTTGGTGTTGATGTGGTTTTTTCGGCTCCGGAGAAGCTGTCCAGCTGTGCAGAAAACTGGAACTCCTGTTCTAAAGAAAAGCAGGCTTGCACCAAAAAATACCAGGACCGATTCGTAGACTGTGTGGAGGGAGTAGTGTACTCTATTCCCCTCTCGTGTGGCAGGAGATACGTCGGGCAAACGGGGCGATACCTCAATGATCGGCTGCGAGAGCACAAGTATAACGTGTTTAGAGTTGTGTCAGGTCACCTTGGCCTGCACTGCCGAGACTGTTGCTGCGCTCCCGTCTTTGACAAGTGTGAAGTGATTAGGAAAAATAAAGACAAACTCACTCGAGAAATCATTGAGGCGCGGGAAATTGGAAGATTGGGGCAAAACTGTGTCAGCACTCCGTCACTATCTTTATCAGATAAGGAACGTTCCTTTCTAGACACACAGTGACAGTGCATAGCGATGGCTAGTGAGCACGTGGCATCCAGGTCACGCTTTTTATTCATGTTTGTTTGTTGTGACAATACAGTATTTATACTCGCTGTTAGAACGAATAAACTTCAGTTGTAAGTCAGCGCCTTGTTCGTCTACCTTCTTGTTCTTGTCCGTGTCCTTGCGCTGTTTTAATCTTTAATCATAAAATACCAACTAGCCCAAACTTCTACTTAGTCTGCACAGATCATGGTCGCGTCGCGCGCTCTCTGCTCGGTGCTCGCTTGCAGCTGTTTTCTTCATCGCTGACTAGCGATACATATCATTACTGGTGGAAGTGTTTCATGCCAAAAATGATGGCCAGTCCTTCCTTGTCAACTTGGGCATACCCTAGTAGCATACTTCCTATGATGTCCCTAGGATATGTCTAGGATGTCCTATCGCTCTGGGAATGTCCTGTGGACGTTCATAGGACACCCCAGCAACGTTGGGACACCCTATGGATATCTACAGAACTGAGTACGTGCACTATAGTTTCAGCTTGGGTCCAGACGCAGCCGTGCCACGAGCGCGAGTGTGTGCTCCTGAACAGTGCTTGCACCGCACGAGCGCGCGTGCTTGGCAGAGCTGCTGAAAGCCCGGAGCTCGCGCTTGCAGGCATCGCCTGCGTCTGGATCCGAAAGCCGAAACGAAGTATAGTTCCTTGCACTTTTGCCGAGTGTTCTGGTCGCGTAGGCAACGGGAATGTATATGCACCATCATCGTTCATCCGTGACAAGACTGCCCCAATACGGCGATGCGTCGCAAGCCGAAACCAGTTGTTGCTTGTCATCATAATGAGCCTGCTGAAGATGCTCAAGATTACGCCTGGTAGACGTTCCTGAAAGCTTGGAATCTACAAAAATATGGCGCCAAGCTACGCGCACGCGGTGCGCTGTCAAAATTGGTCGAACCGGATTTTCCTGTGATTTCCCTTCTCTCGTGCGCTCCTGCGGCATGGGGCAAAGAAAAAAGCAGATAGGAAGACGGATTGGGAAGGGGGGGAGGGGGGGGGATAGCGGCAGCGATAGGGGGTAGGGTAAGGTAAAAAAAAAGGGGGGGGGGATAGGGATGGGATGGGATGGGGAGACCGAGAAGAGGAGGAAGAGATCAGTCACTTCTCCTCCTCCGCATCAAAAAGCACAGAACTCGGGCCTCGGGCGTGACCTGGAGCGTGGTTATGAGCTTGGCCGCAAGTGGCGAAACTCATAACCACTCCAGCCTCGCCTTAGCCTTGTCCCCGTATTGAGACAGTTGACGTTACGAATGCGCAGAATCTCCCGAGTCGCATCGCGCTCTTTGATGGGTGCTCTTCGTGCGCTTTTCAGGAATAAAAACAAACAGTTGTCATTTACGGGTAGTGTTGATCATATATTTTTTTCTGAACGCGATAGATATGTTTAAATTGAAATTTTAACTTTGACAGTTGGTTTAAGAACAGATTGGCTCCAAGCTTTTACAATGCTCTTTACACACCATGGAACGTGTTTGCAAGTAATAATCTTGGCCGTGACGTCATGGGTGGGAACCATAAAAGGTGCAACCGAAGCTTCCACAATGCTCTTTACACACCATCGAACTTGTTCGCAAGTAATAATCTTGGCCGTGACGTCACGGGTGGGAACCATAAAAGGGTGCAACCGAAAGATCTCGTCGCCAGTAAAGCATGGGAGAGGGTCAATGTAGGGTGGTGGAGGAAGGTGGAAGAAACTGAAACTGCGTCAGGAATGACCAAACAAACACAAACAAAAAAGCCAACAATTAACCCTCTAGGCATCACAACATGGCGCCGTGCTCCCAACAAAAATGCTTCCTTCCCCTTGGCAAAAAAAAAAAAAAAGTGCTCCTCTTTTTTTTCTTTCCTTCTTTTCGCCATTGAAAGATGTCCCAGGGTGATGGGGCCCAAAAGAAGATCGGCAAGAGTTATTACTCATTTCGGTTCAGGGCAAAAAAGCTGCCCGATTCGAAATTAAAGTCGTTAGTCAATTCATCCCCGCAGGAATTTGCGAAAGATCGGCCGATCATTTAATTTAATTAGTTTTTTTTTTTCTTAACTCGGGAGAGTCGGGAGAAAGCAGAAAGGCCGAAGCCCGTACCCGAAGGCCTGCAAACACCCAAACTAATGAGAAAAAAGGCCGATCCTTCTAATCCTTCGTTGGATCGCTTCCACTGCAATGACGATTTTGGCGCTGAAGGCATTATCCCGACATTTATAGGGATCTCAATCGCATTAATCACGCGGAAACATGATCGCGGCGGATATAGTGTAATGAACGGAAAGCAACCTTTGCTTTGAACTGCGACTGTAACTCTACCAAACGAAACAAGTCCGAGGCCATCGAGCGCGCTCCTCGTGCGGAACGGCGGTAGGCCGCTCTTCGTCGTTTTCATCGTGGCCAAAGGGACGGCCCGAGTCGTGTGCCGCGGCTCGTCTGCGCGTCATGCTGCCGTTGGGACTCTCGCCGCTGCTGCTGTTGCTGCTGCCGGCCGTGACATGCACTGGCTTCCGGAGGGCCAAGCTCAGTCCAAGGTTGGAGCTGTCGCAGTTCTTGCAGAACGTATCCTGGCAGCACGATCCTCGGCTCTCCAAGGCACTGAGGCAGTCAGTGCTTGAAATCATGGAGCGGCGGCCAGGCCCTGACCTGTTCCGACGACAGCGGGTACCGTTCCGTCCCGTCGGGGACCTCCAGGTATTCCGCAGTTTCAGCCTCCAGGGGCCATCTGCAGAGGCCCGGCATGGTGCGTCGCGGCCCCGTCGGCGGCTCAGCGCGGCAAGCCGCGAGCCGGCCAAAGATGAAGTTTGAGAAAGGTGAGCGCCACTTGAACTGCGTTCACCTCTCGGCTCTTGAGGGAATCGCCGCGTGTAACCCATCTCGATATTGAACGTGGGACCGCCTAGACAGTAGATCCTGACCAGATTATCATACCAGCGGTTTTAAGGATGCACGAAGTATTGCTGTTTATGCTCGTAGTAGCAACCGATATAATAACACCAGGGCTGTGATAAACGTCTCCACTCTGGGATCATTATGCCATTATCAGTAATTTAGTATATTTCCATTTGCCAACCGTGGCTAAGCACAAGTAACCGATGGCGGAGCCAAAGAACGGTTATAACGTGAGCGATTTTAATTTTTTTAGATGTACGGCTTGTTACGCTCAAATACACGCGAGGAAAGATCTGTTCCGCGCCGTCTGTTGCACGTGAACGTTTGGGCTGATGTGCGGCGTACTCAGTCTCGTGTCTTCTGCTTCCTTAGGAAAGCCTCACATCTATGAGAAGCGAGGCGAGAAAGGCGTGGATCTGTTCTGCAGTGTTGCCTATCAGGCACAGGTGTCCATCTTCTGGACGCTCAACGGGAAACCGCTGGAAGACTACGACTCCCTCTCCGAGGAAACTGTGCCAGAGGGACGCATATCCAGCTTGTCCATCAATACCTTGACGCGACTGCCCACCAGGACTGGTGTGTACACCTTTAACTGCACTACGCTGACGGACTACGACCTGGCCACCGTGCATCTGGATGTCTCGGTCCCTCTCAGTGATGAATGCGGTAGCCAGCACAATACCGATTGCGCCGAAAGAATTGCCGTGTGCAGGGACAAGAGTTGCGTCTGCGAAGGCTACTACAAAGTAAAACTGAATTCTGTACATGTGACCTGCCGCAACGAGGCCTTTCTGGAGACACCTTGCATGTATGACGAGCAGTGCCTGAGCACGAGCAACCACAGCGAGTGCACCAGCCGTGGTTGGTGCGCCTGCCTCAAAGGCTACGGTCGCACCGAGGAACAGAAGTGCGTGCCCAAAGTGGGGGCTCGCTCGCGCTGCAACTCGGAAGACGAGTGCGCAGACTACGACGCTACTTGCATCCTCAACCACTGTACGTGTTTCAGCCACAAAAAGGAGTTCGGCGACCGGTGCATCAACATCGCCGAGCACATGAAAAGCCGCAGTGTCACTCCGAGCTGTGCGATGGGTCACCCTTTGGGGCTTGGTGCTCTTGGCCGCTATGTTCGACGCCGGGGTCTGCGCCTAGGACTGTTACTTGGCTCACCGTGTACATAGGAGTGCGGGCCTTCGCAGCCTCTGGCCTTTTCGTTGGGTGCCTCCGCAATCGTGGAGGCTACTTAGCGAAGAACATGCACGACGTCCTTTGCAAACGCCGGCCGGTGCTCCGGGGAAACACGACGGGCACGGAACGAAACGCACTGTTCAAACTGTCGGATAGCGTCATCATTGGACGATATTTTCTTCGTCGGGAAGGAGAGTGGTTGCCAGTGGTGCATTCTGTTCGAATATAACCTGCTCACGCTTTAGTGTTCACGTAAAATAGGTAAATTAAAACTATATCTCCACAATTTATTTTGTACTATTGAATGTCGAAATGTTTGGTTACTACATTACCGTTACAGAGATATCCTTTGATTAAGGGACAGTGAATGAGTTCGGTTCTTAAAAGGAGAAAGTTGCCAAAAATCACGTAACCAGTGCAACTTTTTTTTTTTTTCATATAACGTTTTTGCAGATTTTTAGAAGCCACAAAGAGATGAGCATCATATTTCTGCCTATTTTTAGCATTGAGTGTGTGCCTTCGATGACCCACGACTTTGATTATCTCTGGTGGTTGTGTCTAAACCATAGAAAACGGCACGTGATCACAGAGAAGAGAGTGAGTTCGACTTGGCTCCGACTCAATCCGGCCAGTTCTCGATCGGCGGTTTTCGGGCGAAAAGAACAACGAATTTCGAGCCGCAAATTGTGTTCTGGGTAGTTAGGGCTCTCACATGTCACGTACACATCAAAACTTTGGCGGGCATAAATATCCTTTCAGTGTCCCTTTAACACACGAATTAAACCGCTTCCCAGAGCACATTGTTTGGGTGCTTTTTGCCGTACGGAGGAGTTCGTGACAGATAGAGCATTGACTGAACCCTACAACGACATAGTTGCAACATAGGAGCTCTGCCGCTCATTGTGACGGTCATTCGCTTCGAAGGGAGAATGCGGCTCGAAAAACGGCAATATTTCGTAAAATATATAATTTTGGCTTTTATGGTGTTTTATTTTCTTCGAATCTTCATATTTTATGTATAAATAATAGGGACCGGTTGTGATCGCGAAATAAGTCAAGTATTTGAAGACTTCTTGGCAATCCTGAGCGGCATACACTTGAGCCATTTTTCTGTGCGCATTTCTTCAAATTGTGGCGTCGCCTGCGATCACATGTATATTGAGACGTAGGCCTAGCCATCTCCTCTTCAACGCAGTTTTCTCTAGCTTCAATTTATCACGAAGAACTATTACACAAACAAATATTTTTACCGCCGCGAGAGAGTGTCGCTACACATCCATGGTAACGAGCCGGATTCCGTCCGATCGTCGTGAAGTGACTATCGTCGACACTGCATATTGGATATGCTGTGTTATTTGAGACCTTTCTCAAATCCTGTTCGGATAACGCGGCACCGTGGGGTACGTACAATATATGTTGTTCGATTGATGAGACTCGTTGAATTTCATGTAGTGAGCGGGGAATACCCATGCAGTTCGGCTATCCTGTGGTGTGGTCAAATATTTTAGGCAGTTAAGACCTTTGTAGATTGACACGGCTGAGTGTATGGTGCCGTTAAAAAAATCAACATAAAATGAAACAAACATTCCAGTTGCATTTGTTCTGTCGCGCACGGACTCACCGAAAATAGCTTTCATTTGTTTGTTTTTGTTCCCAAAAATAGTGCAATGCTTTCTTAAAAACTTCGAGAAATTCTCTTCGCCATAGAACACAAAACAAAAAATAAAACGAGGCAATTTAGCCGCCACCAGCGTCCGGAATTGCGCCTACGCAGGCTGCCACAGCCTACTGACGAGAAAACCCACAGCCCAGCGCAGTCGGGCAACACTGACGTACACTCTCAAAACCAGGGGCGCACGTTGGAAATCGCTTCGTTACCGAGGGAATTGGGATGGACACGCTGATGCGACCAAGCAATTGGTGCAGCGCGTCCGCGAGAACGTGTTTGGTCAACACTGCCTAGACAGAAGGCCGCCGCACGCGTTGTTTGGTGCGAGCTGTTCTGGTGCGATCGGTTGTGGTTTATGCGAGACAGCCGCGCGACGCAACATGACCGGAATTTCCAGTCAATCACGACGCAATATCATCGAAATGTCGCAAGAGTTGACGCTTTCCATTCGCATCACGTCGCGCGAATGGTCCGCGCATTTTTGTTTAAAATTTAATATATGCCTCAGGAAGCTATCATATTTGACATTGAGGCCTTGTGCGCTATACGGCGAGCCAGTGTTCCAAAATGGCGCATCAAGACGCAAGGAGGAGCACGCAAATCAAAGGTGAACAACCCACAGGGAACGCGAGATGACGGGACAGCCAAGCGTTTGAGGGGCGAACAAAAGCACGAGGTGCGCAAGATGCAGACGAACTTGCACGGCGTTTGGTCGCCGACCTCTCTCTGTTCAGTTTGTTTTGGCAGCCCCGGATTTCGCTCTGTCACACAAGTGGCAAAAACAGATCTAGAAAGCTGCATGTCGGAGCAGAACATCCGTCTGTCTATGCTGGTGGCGCAAACTTCATTGTAAAGAAAACTTCATCAGTCGCCCATTGGCTGCTGCTCCTGGGGACGAGCTGTGACGTCACAGTAAAGTTCTGGCGATAAAGTTTGATGTATGCTCGTCAAAATTGTAAAGTTCGCCGTGACGTCAGAATGTCGTCACGATGAAGTTGTTTCTGTAAAGAAAACTTCGAGAGCTTGGGAGCTCGAAGTCGCGAAGTTCATCGGTAAAGATGGCGGAGCTTTGTTGTGCTTTGTTGCCGACAGAGTGTTTCGGGAGCACCGCGACGCCTTTCTGCTCTCGGACGATTGGTTCGTCGCGAATTACCGACTGACGAAGGGAGCGACGAGGTGGCTGTGCGAGCAGCTCCGCCCCGACCTACAACCGGACCGCACGACCATTCGTGTTATCACCGTAGAGCAGCAGGTGTTGTGCGCCCTGCGTTTCTACGCGGCCGGCGGTTTTCAAGGAACGCTGGCCGAGCCCTTGGCGGTGCCGCGGTGGTCAGCGTGGACTCGGTTGCTGCCCGGACCAATACTCGATTTGAAAACATGTGGTCAATCAGCATGTCGAGCTGTCGGTCCGAGCAGCAAGCCCCTTGCTTCTTTTTCTTCGCCGCAGGAGTTGAGGCGCAGCTGCCGTTGTCCGCCTATGTCAGAGAAAAACAACGGAGCAGGAACGGTGCGAACCTCGAATGCCATTCTAGAGTTACGACTAAACGCGAACTATTTATATTAAAATAACGCATGTCATTTATGTAATTTGAATACGGATATCTCTGAATTTAATATGTATATTTGTTCTGCTTTTTTCCGAAAAAATAGCACCGCAGTTGACGAAGCGCGTGCTCCCCAGATTTCCCTCTCGGGACTTTCTCGCTCCTAAAAATCTGTGAAGTTTCAAGTTAACAAGTGCAGCGAACCGTGACGTCGCTGTGAAGATGCCGCCCGATGAAGTTGGGTGCTTGTGAAGTTATGGCTCCTCCCCCTGGCCACGTCACGATGAACTTAGTTTATAGGTTTCACCAGCATAGACAGACCGGTCTGCTTTAGTATCCGATAGCATTCTTGATACTCTGTCCCTGAAGCTGAAACTGCAGCCAAAGCTACAAGCGCGAGCTAGCCCGCGCTCCTTGCTTGGAGACGTGCATTTCCTAGCGCGAGGGCTCCTTCTCCAGGAAAAACGTAGGCTTCAAACCAGCCACCTCGAGCTCTCGTGATTGTGGCATTGCCTGCAGTCTCAGCTTGCGATACGGTATCTGGCCTCGAATGCGCCGTGCGTATGCACCTCTGCATACGCGCAGGACGCCCGCATACGCACGACGTCGCCCTAGAGGTAGTCCTAGACGTCGTTCTTGAGGTCGTCCTTGAGATCGCCCTAGAGGTCGTCCTAGACGTCGTCCTAGCAAGCAGATAAACCCGCGCCGCGCATACACGGAGCGGCGGTACTCACACCTTCACATTTGAGCCCAAGCTACGAAGCAATAGACCCGTTGCTCTCGGCCAGGGGGCGCGAGCGCGTCCGCAAGATGCGACCATGTTATGCTGGCAGCACGATCCAGGCGGCGCTGTAACGTTCGATTTTGCACGTGCCACGTTCGAATGCAAGCATCTGTCAGCATCTGTAGACGCGCGATAACAAAACGTATAAAAAAAGAATTATGCAGCTAGCGGTTTCAGCGTCCCATTAAACATTCCTTTCAGCTTTATTATTTTATTGCTTTCATGCTTCATAACGACAAAAGTGGCGCTGTGGTCAAGGATACTGGTTCATTTCTGCTCGAAGGGGCGTGGTCTGAAGCGTCTCCTCGGTATTTGTTGTGCACTGAACAGTTTTGTGCTAGCGCGCAGTACACGAGAGCGTCTCGTACTCCGCGTGCTCATGCAGGACACGCTTCTGCGCCGAGCCATACATAGGCTGCACTGACGTATTGTTGGTCGCTCCTTTCTGGTGGCCGAACTATACCTCCGAGCGTAGCCTTTACTGCGCATCATTCTGCGAGCAGTACACGAGCGTCGCGAGCGAGCGGAAGACGAGGTGAGCACGGCTTCCTTATACTTCGTCTCAGGTTGTCTGCGAGCGGAGCCAGCCAGAGCGCGGACGAGCGCTTTAGTGCGTCGCGCCAGCTTGCGCGCTCGGGCAGCCTGGACGCACGGGAGCTTCCGTGCTCGCGCTTCCAGCTTTGCCTGCGCCGCGCATAAGGTGAAACGAAGTATCACGGCAGGTTTAGCCACCAGAAACGGAGGAAGGATATGACGTCACGTGCGTAACCCACGTAGCAGAGTAATATACACAAGGTATATTACTCTATGGCCGAGCCTCCTCGAGTGGAACCCCACATGTTATCATGCCTTGTTCTTCGTAAAGCTAATTGTCGCATAGCGTTAGGCCTGTGTTTTTTCTCGCTCCGTATTTAACAGTACTTGCCGGCTACAATTGGCGCTGCCCTCTTGTTTATAAATCAACACCAAGTAGGACACCAGCTGCTTCGCGCCTCACTGCAAGAGAGACTATACATCCGCGAGGCAAGAATTTAAAGTGTCATAATTTTCTGCCTCTAAAGGTCCCTATCTTTTCGGAAATAATCGCGCTTTGACCGGGGGACAAAGAAGTTCAGCCTTTATTGGTGGTTTGTGAACTCCATATAGAAAAATAAATGCATCGTAAGGCATGTCACTCATGTGAGCAACGAAGAGGTTATCGAAATCGCAAGACATCGTCCGTGCCTTACCAAGGAATGCTGCTAAACGCTCCTGCATACTTCTCAACGGGGCTCCTCACTAAACGAAAGAGTCGAAATTCTACAGGCCATCACCCCTAAACACGACAAGGCTGTCTCCACATCGCAACGTGCGGGTTCGTCATCGCCATACTCTTTGTTGTTTCGAAAGCAGCTCTACTCTATAAGAGACTGCTGCGTCTTCTGGCAGAGAGGCAGGAAACGATTGGTCGCATTGTTAAAACAGTGCGCATGTCCACCTAAGTTCTGGGAGCTGCACGCTCTGCCAGAATTGAAGCGCGTGCTGCTTTTTTCTCCTAGTTCTATCCCCAACTTTCTGGGACATCAACGCCTCGGCGCATGCACTAAAATGAGAATTTCAACTGAACAACAATAAACATAGCATCACAATGTTCCCCGGGAATATTTCAGATGACAGTCATAAAATATTAATAAGCAGTGGTTAAACTTTTGGACGCGTATAGTTTTTATTCCATGGCTCTGCAAATTTATTGGCATTGAATCTTATAGGCCACATCCACAAAATTATCAATTTCTGCTTTTCATGACAAAATATTATAATGTTCCCGAAGACTATAATTGCCTGGGTATAATAGAAGGCAAATCAATAGGAATTTCGATATTTCCTTGAAAACATTTTTTTTTATTCCACAGAATGTCCCAGAAAGTTGGTCATAAATGATTTACCAGAGCGTTACTATCAACAGAGTTGTTGTCTTGGAAGTATGCAGCTCTACTATATTCACGCCACGTTTTTTGTCCAAGAAACTGTCGTGCATTGCACAACGGTGTCGAGGCCAATTCTATCCTCAGAATAGCGAATATGTTCGTTCGTTGCATGGCTGCTGAAACTGAACAACGATACGAGCTGCTTCTCACTAAGATGGTGCACAAAACCTTCGGCAGTAGATAATTCAGCTCGAAATGTGCTGACGCCACTGGATAATGAAATCCTCAAATAAACAAACTTGATCTAAAGTAGAAAACAATAGAACAAAAATGACGCTGGCTTATCCTTTAGGTGAAAAGCACGCCACAATTCCTGCGTAAGGAGATAATGTAAGTTTTTACTTTTAACTTTATATTCATTCTGATATGACTTCTCAAACGTTAGTATATTGAGTGGAATTGGCAATTACGTCCCCTGAGTATAAAATTCAATTTGTACACCATGAGGGCGATTTTTGAGACCTGTGGAACCGCAGTGCTTTTCCACCTCACCTGGAAAAAGATCCGGGACCTAGAGTCTCCCTACACTTGCGGAGCAGAGTATCGCGGATCCGAGCTGCACTGCGGGAAGTGACCGTCGCTTCTGCAGGATAAACGGAGGCGCGGTTGGCGTGGCCGTGAGGCGGCGTACTGCGGCGTGCGGCGACACGCCGCACGTGTGCTAACCGCGGCTAAAGTTAGCCGCAGTACCTAGGAGAGGGATTTTGAAATCACGTGACTGACTCGGTAGGGATGCAGGGAGCCACGCATGGCCCCGTCGCTTCGTTTCACAAAATGGCTGCGGCGTATGCAGTTTCCACGTTCGCGATCGCATTGGAGTTTGTCTTCAGGGCCCGTTTGCTCGAAGCCGGTTAACTTTAAACGCGGTTAAAAGTTAACCGCCCTTCCCTACTAGGTACCTACAAGTACCTAGCCAAGTTTGACGAGGGCTGGATGAGCGATAGCTCCGTGTTTTATTATATGGAGATAGCTGGTGTCACCTACTGGTTGTAGCGAATAGAAGTGTAAAAGAAGTTGTTGGGCTAGTTGGTGTTGACTGTATTGAAACATGGTTAAAAGCGCTAAAAGACGTACACAAGATAGAAGACAAACACGGGCGCCCGTGTTTGTCTTCTATCTTGTGTACGTCTTTTAGCGCTTTTAACTATGGTTCAACACGAATAAAAGTGGCTTCCGTGGAAAAGTTCCCCAAAGGGGGACCCAACAACGCGCGCTACCGGGTTCTCGCGACGCAGCGCGGCATACATTTGAACAGAGAAATTTTTTGCTGCTCGTGGTACAGATATTGGGTATAGGTAAAACTAAATTCACCCTTGTTTGGAAAATTTCTAAATGCTTGGCTCTCTGAATTGAAGAGAATCTTCGTTGAAATTTCTTTCCAAGTTCGAAAGAGGACGACGAAGTTCAGTCCTAGAAACGAAAAGGAAGAAGTGAGCAGTGAAAGGCGGGCGGTACGCCGGCAGCATGGTTGGCGAGCATGTAAGAACTGTATATAACACCATCATAAATTGAAAAACCTGTAATTCGGCTCCAGTGAAAACAGATCTGTTAGTAAATTACCCAAGCATCGAGGAGAACGCTAG
The DNA here is from genome assembly GCA_037355805.1 of Ixodes ricinus. Taxonomy (NCBI): domain Eukaryota; kingdom Metazoa; phylum Arthropoda; class Arachnida; order Ixodida; family Ixodidae; genus Ixodes; species Ixodes ricinus. The sequence continues at coordinate 44,387 of JAZHYW010023260.1, read as the reverse complement.
AAGTGTTATTCCACGGTCCGCGCGCGCTGGCCTTTCTCTTATAAAAGATTTGAAGTAAATAATCATAATACGGCTTTGATTAATGTATGGATACATGGTTTTGCGCAAAAAAAGACGGACACAAGAGAGAAACAAACGCGCGTGCAAGGCAAAATTTGTTTGAGACATTTTGCTTTAGAACAATTACTACTGCAGACGCCAGCACGTACAACGCGTGTAACTACACTCGTAGCATGCACCTCGGTGCTTGGGAAGTTTAGAATAAGGTATATTGTGACGCTGTCTGCGTTTGTGTGCTATCAATACCCGGCCGATTGAGTCAAGGCAATCCACATTCCAAAGACGTTGCCATGCCGACAATTATAGCGTTCATTTAGGCTTAGGATTGGCCAGAATCAAAAGTCTAAAAAATGCGGTGAGGTCATTGTTCATGCTTTGCGATTTCACTGAGGTAAGGCAAAGCGAAAGCCACCTGCACCATTCATTGCTGACTAACGCGCCCGATATTGCAGGTACAACGACATATTAGTTCCAAAGCGAGCGGCGCTCACTCACCGGGGCACCGCCATGTTTCCCCGCATCAATACCGAGCCAGTCACGTGATTTCAAAATCCCTCTCCTAGGTATACTGCGGCTAACCTTTAGCCGCGGTTAGCGCTTAACCGCGCTTCGAGCAAACGGGCCCTGTTTCCCTCTATGTATGCCCTCGGTAGAACGCAGTGGCCGACGTAAACGTCGTCCAACGTCGACGTAAACGTCGCCCGAAACTCGGTGCCTGCAAAGTCGCTTTCCCGCACGAAGGTTGGATTCGTTGAATCCAGCTCGGTGCGCGTGACTGAATCTCCGCCAATACGGAGTTGGCGGCGAAAGGAAAAGGAATGCGATTACGTGGTTCTGCAAGCAGAGCTTATACAGTTACTCTACTGAGACTCCTGCGCGTGGTGCCATCCCACGGCACCATTCGATTTTCAGCTCAGCACACCTCCCCTTATAGCCACCATACCCTAGCGCGCATATGAACATTGGCTTCCTGGTAACTTGCCATTTCCCCCACACCAAGGGACAGCTCGTTGCCTGCATAATGAGATTTTATTTTCTGGTAGTGCGTCACTTCACGAAATCAGTGTCCCCCGGCGGCTGCAGAGGGCCAGGCCGACGACCAGGACGGCAGTGCCAATCTCTTGAAAACGGTGCAGGGAGACGGCGCTCGAATGAAGCCGGTTTACTGATCTGCTGATGACGACGCAATGGTCGCCCTCTTCCACGGAGTCCGAGTTGCATGTGCAGTGGCTTAGGATGCAGCTGGCATTAAAGGCCTTGCACTGGGCATCACTATCGCAGCGCGAGTTGACGCCGGTTTTCTGCACGCATAAGTGCTGCACTGTACGGCCGTAGCCCTTCTTGCAGGCGCACCAGCCCTGGTCAATGCACTCGCTGTTATTGGTTGTGTACAGACACTGGTCGTTGTGGTAGCAGGGAGTCTCGAGGAATGACTCCGTGCGACACGTGGAGTGAACGGAGGTGAGCATAACTGGATAGGGCGCGGCGCAGACGCACTTTCCGTTGCTGCAAATGGCATGCCGGTCGAAGCAGTTGGCTGGCGGGCAAAAGTCAGTCAGCTGGGGCGTCAACACGTGCTTGACGTCCTTCTGTGTCAAGTCCACGGTAACGGCGCAGTGAATCTCGTACTTGCCGGACACTGTGGGCAGCTTCAGCAGGTGATCCACCTCAACAATAGACACCCGCGAAAAGAGAGTCTTGTTGGTAGCGGGTTCAACGAAGCTCTTCATGTCCACCGTCTGCATGGAGTCGTACTCCTCAAAGGGCTTGCCATTGAGGAACCAGTGGAAGATGACTTGGTCTTCGAACGCCACAGACACGTAGAAGGAGACCTTGTCGTCCCTATTCAGGTCTTGCGCCTGCACTGTAAGGTACGGCTTCTTAAGCACGTATGACAAGGAGGTCAGGTTGATCGACTTTCGTCCCGCCAGCACGACATTATTCGAGTCGACTTGCGAAGATGAGTTCTTCTCTACTGCTGACTGATCGGCGACCACAAATTCCTCGTCGTGGCGCCGTATGTGGCCCACACCCTGCCAGTCGTCCCGGCCCTTCTTGCTGCGCAGTGCGCGCGAGCGTCGAAACCCTCGTGAGTAAAGCTTCTCGATGTCTCTAAGAAAGATCTGCATCTTTTCGGACTTGACGTCCGCCTGGAGACTAGCCGCCCCCGAGGCGTCCATGATGTCGTCATCGTCTTCATCATCGTCGTACTCCTCCTCGTAGTCGTCCCGCCTCCCGCCGTGGAGCCTTGACGAGGCCTCAGCCCTTTCGACTAGTCCTTCGACAAGCCCCCGACGGTGATCCAACCCGCTGCCACCCGAAGCACCGAGCAGAACAGCCGCGGGCTGCGGCGCCCCATGGCGCTCGGTCAATGGCTGCTGGCTTTCCTTCCGGCCGGCCGACGCAACTGGCCACGGTTCGATGGCCGGTCGTGCTGATTCCACGACGTCGCTCAACGCGGCGTCCTGGGGGGCCACTGCCATCGCCAAGAGCAGCAGAAGGGCAATGGGTGCCATCTGTGTGGGCCGGCCGCAACGTTCGCGGAGGCGCGGGCTGACTTCGGGAGACGCTGGACAAAAGCGCTCTCGGGAACGCCGTCAGAACGCCAATGATCGTGAGCGCCTGCTTCTTGCTCGGGCGCTCGCGCTGGGCTGCTTCATCCTCTCTTGGAACTCGTTCGCTCTCGAATTGAGTGAAAAAAGGGGTTCAAGCATGCCGAGAGTTGCACCGGTGTGCTTTGAGCAAATGATCCATTCCAGCTCCACATCAGAAATTCTGGGCGTCGCTCCACCTTTACATCATATTTGCCCAATTTTTATGGGCGTGCTTGGGAATGGATAAGCAAGGAGAGAGATAATAAATATTGTAGCACTAAGAAAGAGAAGATAGAAGAGGAGAAAGAGAAGGACAAAACGGGGGGCTCGGTCGAGTGAGCCAGAACAAGGCCGTTCATCAGTCGAATAATAAACCGTTACAATTTGGAAGTAGCGGTGCGATGCCGACTGAAACACGACAAGGATCTCTTTCGTCAAGAGGGAGCTTCCTGGTGAGCCGTCTGCCTCGAACCAGCCACGAGATGACATCACTTCGCAATCGGTTGTGGCACCAACGGATACTCGTACGACAGTGCTGACACTCGAAATCCTGCAAGGGCTAGTGGAACAACAAGCGTTAACAATCATGGCCGCTACGCAGCGACAGTCAGACAATTTAGCTGCAAATTATGCCGACATCTGTCGCCGAGTAGCTGCTCTGGAGGCACTCGGGCAACTGCCACAACCAACAGTCGCCGCAATTGAGCAGATTTCTTCCCCAAACCAGGCTGCACCACCTGCACTGCAGCGTTTCAAGTTGAAGCCGTTTCAGGGTGAAACCCGTCTCGATCTTTACCTACACCAGGTCGGCATATAATGGCCGATGCAAACCACCGGACCGAAGATGACAAGTCACGCGCTGTCATCGCCCAACTTGATGGCCCGGCGCTCAACGTGCTCCATGCACTTCAAGGCACCCATCTCACGTACACAGCACTAGTCACAACCTTACGTGATCGTTTTGGTGGTGACCACTTGCAACAAGCATACTACGCAGAACTCCGGTCGCGACGCCAACAATCAAGTGAGAATTTATCCGAACTTGCATCAAGTTTAGAACGCCTAAGCTACAAGTCATTTTCAGGAGCGATACCCGATACCTTGAATTGTGTCGGTACGGGCGCGTTTGAGGACGCTATAAGCGGTCCCGAGGTTCAAAAATTTGTTCGCCTGGCAAGACCGGATACAATACAAGCAGCCCATGCCATGCACGCCACCATGCCATGGATCTGAACGCTGCTCAGTGTGCCACCATCTGCACGCAGCCATCAAGATCCCACGGAGTCCAAGTACAAGCATAGTCAATCTCACAAGGGACACGCCCGCATGTAGCGTCCCATTCACGGAAAAATTCCAACGGGTCGTGCTACCAATGAGGACCTCGTGGTCAATTGGCATTCGAATGCGCGACTCATTCAGTCGTATATACGTCCGTTGAAGATATTGTCGTAATTACAAATTGTGTCTGTCCTATGATTCTGGGGTACAGCTGGTGTGCAAAGTCGGCTTGTTTTGAGAGCCTGCTTACTTCACGGGGCCACATGCTCGTGGCACATGTCACAGCTATGCGCCAATCCGACGGTTTTGTAAGTATTTTATGAGCTTTTGGGCACCTTGCCTAGTCTGTTCTCTGCTTTTGGCGATTTTGTTGCAACTCCATAAGGGTCATTCCATCTCAAACGTCCCAGACGTTGCGCTCGACCCCTTCCGATTTCTAAAAAAAATTCATGGCCTTTTGCCAAAATGTCCGTAGCCATGCCCTAAAAAATGTTTGTCGAAAATCTTTTTTTAATGACGTGAGCGCGGTTTTAACTTTTAAAAACAGCTTGAAACTAGGCATCACTCAATAATTGATGAAAAGTCAGCTTTTAAGTGACACACCCAACAATATTTCTTCTTAAATTTGCACGGCTTTCGAATTACAATGTGGTTGGGCTTGTAAAGATTTGTTTAATTTAAATATTTTTTATCAAAAAATATCTAATTGCTCCCGGGACTTAATATAACTTTTTACCGGCTTCCATGCAGGTATATAATCTATAAAAAATGTTTAAAGCCGCTCAATTAGATATCTCGCAGTAAACAAAAATCCTGAAGTTGCCAAAAAGTGCGTTTTGACGCATAAACAGCCGTTTATTCCACCCTGAGGTGGTCCAAGTAAAAATACAAAATATAGTGGGTTTGGAAGAACAATCGATAATCTTTTGATTCTGAAAGCTTAATCAGAGTAATTTTTGTTTAAAGTGAGAAAACAATTTTTGAAGTTGAACTCTCGCACCACAACCCGGCGTCGCTTCTTAACGCCTCTTCGCCGGGGAAATGAAACATCGGGTTGAAACAAGCCTTAAACATCCGTGTATTAAAAGTGAAGACCGAGACATTCCATTCTCGACGCAGAGTGCAGGAAACGGTCACGTGATCCCTCATCCTACGTCATGACGATAGGCCCGTCAGGTGGCGCCACGCCATGTTCTCGGGGCTAATTGCTACGCGCTGGCGGCGGGTGTATCTCGAAACAACCCATTCTGATTTGAACCCTTCTCGTTTGAACCCATTCGCAAAACGCCCTTCGCGTTTTAACCTTTCGCTATTCAACCCTTTCTCATTTATACCCGTCTCATTTGTACCCATTCTCTTTTGAACCCTTCTCGTTTGAACCCATTCCCAAAACGCCCTTCGCGTTCTAACCTTTCGCGTTTCGACTCTCTCGTTTGAACACGTTCTCATTTGAACACCGTATTTCAAACCAATCGCCTAACGCTCTTTGCGCTTTAGCCTTTTCTTATTTATGCCCTTCTCGGTTGAGCCCGCTCTCACCTAAAACTTTATTGTTTAATTAAACTCTGTCTCAAAACTCGTAAGTGGCGTTTCAACCTTTTTTAGTGTGCTCTTGGAATTTCAAACAGTCTCTCTTTTTCTGTGTTAAAAATAAATTAATAAAAATAATGGAGATGATGGCACTGTTAATTGCAGTGCCGGCTACTCCATGGCAATTGTTATTTGATAAAAAAATAACCAGATCTAAAACAAAACAAGCGCAGTACACACAAACAAACGAAAATCCCGCCAGAGCTGCCATTGTACATATTATTACAATTCTAACATGTTCGTCGATCCATTTTCGTGGACTACCTCTGCCAGCGTGCACCGATGCGGACACTTAATGTCATGTTCCACACCAAGGCTAACTGGCGATCGCTTACTGCCCGCACCGGCAGCATCACAAAGCAACAGCCGCGGCGGGTCTCTCGCTCTATACTGTGCACCTCGTCGCTCACAAAGTGCCGCCGCCACCACTCAAGAGCACCACCAGGGGCCCTAATCTGAACACTTGGCGGAAAAGTCAGCGAGAAATTCGGCGGCTATGATTGGCCGGCGCCAAGGTCAAGTGTGGCGTTGGCCAATCGCGGCCGCCAGATTTCTCGCCGTCGCTTTCGCCAAGCGTCCAGCTTATGGCCCCAGCAGGGAGCGGCCAACGATCCTGTGCCCACCCCCGCATGAATCATTTCAACACTTTTGTATAGGATACATTGCATTCGAAATATGTTCACAGAAATATTTTATTTTCCATACCGTCACGTTACAAATGATTCACAAAGCAGTATGCCATTCAAATTGTATGGCTAATCGTTAGGCTACCTAAACGGCTCTTCTCGAGACACATAGTACAAAACGTCTTTTGCCGCAGAATCAGTTATTGCACCTCAATGCGATCTCATACTCGGTAAAGCTTTATTCTCGAGCTTTGTTCCCACAAGATGGTAATTGGTTAAACTATCTAAGGTGACCGCAGCAACAAAACACCGACCATTCAAAGGCCAGAGAATGACTTCGCCCTCCTTAGAAAGTCACAAAGGGAGATCTTGTCGTTAACAAACTAAACCTGCGGTGTTTTTTTTTGTTTTTTTTTAATTGTGCGGGTGCGATGATGCGTAGCTTGAGGGATTTCCTACCAGGCACAAATTTTTTCTTCATTTCAGTCGTGAATCATCGGATGGAAATTATGCTCATCTGGCATGCGCTGTGAGGATATTGAATTATTTACAACCGGTGTCGGAGTGATTGTACAGATCTACGATCATTGTATATTGGCCTATGTGTCGTCTGCCATGCCGTGGATTGGCATGCACTCTAGATGTCATTCTCCAAGTAGCATTTCAAGGCGTAATAAAGCTTTAGGTGCCTGGACTTCATAATGCCATTTGTTCCATTATTTCGCTTTCCCATGAGTGTATGCTGAAAATATTGCTTTTCCCTAGCCTGATCATGTACAAGGCTAAAATGAGAAAAGTAGTTTTGAGAATGTTCAAAACAGAAAGTATGTTTTTTAGTAAGTTTAAAATGAGAAGAAAAGTATTTTTGAGAATGGTCGAAACCAGAAAGTATGTTTTGAGAAAATTTGAAAGGAGAAAGGTTAAAATGAGAAAAGTCGTTTTGAGAGTGGTCAAAACGCGAAAGTTCATTTTGAGAACGGTTTAAGTGAGAAAGGGAGAAACGCGAAAGTTGTTTTGCGCAGGGTTGAAATGAGAAGGTCAAAACGAGAAGGTAGGAATGCGAACGGGTTCAAATGAGAACCACCCCTTCGCCGCACAGCACGCCACCTGCGACGATAGCTGACACGATTAGGTCCAAAGAAAGAACGGAGTTTTCTTCCGCTTCCCCTTGTCCGTCTTTCCGGCTGCAAAAGAAGAAACGGCGGGTATCGTCTAATAATCGGAGGTTGCCCGCGAACATGGCGTGGCGCCACCTGACGGGCCTATCGTCATGACGTAGGATGAGGGATCACGTGACCGTTTCCTGCACTCTGCGTCGAGAATGGAGTGTCTCGGTCTTCACTTTTTTAATACTACGGGTGTTTAAGGCTTCTTTTAACCCAATGTTTCGTTTCACTACTCGACCCAGTCGAGTTCCTAAATCGGCTACCGTACGAATGCTTCCGGGGAGCCGGTTAGCCGGTTGCAGGCGAGCAGGGAAACGGTCGCTGCACGGAAGCGCGGCGGCGTGGACTGGCGCGGCGGAGGGTACGGGTCAACTTGTCGTTTTCGGCGGCTGTCTCGCGTATCGAAATGAATGCTTACGAAGTGCGACCTACCATTAAAGGTAGGCGAATTTTTTTTTTAACTTCTATTCGATTGGGCATTTCGTTACGACTGTGTACCCTTTTTCAGTTGTGCTGTCTGTAAGCAGCATCAATGCGTTCGTGGACAAGGCCCACTAAATGTCCTGCCTGTTGCTTGAGGGCGAAAGTGTTCTTGAAGCGGGACACGTGTTCTGTAGAATCAGGCTGGATAAGGATTGCTACACGTTCATTGGATTCGTACTCCAAACATCGGCACTCACTTCGTACCCGCACGAGCTGGGTGGAAGAAACGTCGGTGACACATCGAGCTCCTGCAAAGCATGGGTGAAGGAACATGCCGTGTATCATTACTTGGCTAGGTTGTATGTACCCACCGGCCAGCGTGCTGTGAAATCGATCGAGCTCGCGGCCAGAGCCGGGAGCGAAACAACTGGAGCACTCAGACAGTTGCGTTTGATTGCGTTTGACTGCGTTTCGGCTGCGAGAAACCAGGACATTCCTGCTGCTTATATCGCGTGCAAACATGATTCCTTGAATTGGATTCCACGCTTCATACGAAGCACAGATGTACCGGTGTCCGCTCGCTTTCGGTTCTCAACATAACGCAGTTAAACGCACTCATGACCGCAAGTGTCTCAACCGGCCTTTAGAGATCGCGATTTGCGATGAACGGTGAAGTGAAGCGCCTTTTTCCAAATATAATCGGTCGTCTCCCGTTGTTATCGTAGCTCAGGAATAAAGAAAACAAATTCTCGTGGACTCGTGGCTCAGTGGTAACATGCTCGCTTCCCAAGTCGCGAGTCGCAAAATCAATACAATGCAACTAATCTTTTTTTTCTTTTTTACGTTTTTGAAGCACAGGTTTTGTAACTTTTCTGCGATGTCGGAATTTTTGAGCGACGAATATTAAAGCTTGTTGATAACATTTAATTTCATTAACTAATATCAGACCATTCAAAGGCCAATGACAGTTCGTGTACAGCATCGCTGTTTTTCTTTTTGTAAAGAAAGATTATGCAAATATTCCTGTAGCTAGGTGTATTAGAGTTGTAGAATTGTTTTATTTGGGCTCCTACAAGATAAGCAGATAGGTTACAAAAATAAAAATATTACTTGCTAATACGAGTGCAGCTACTTGCATCAGCAATCTTTAAAGTAAAATAAATAAAGCCACGTAACATTCTCACATTTATGCAGCTGCTGGTTGCTTAAATACCACTAAGCTGTGAGTGATGTTTGCATTAAAATAGTCAGTGAAATTTTATGGCTTGTTACCCTCTGTAAATTACTGTTTCAAGTCTATTAGCACTCAGCTCTACTTGCATTGCGTGACGCCAACTTGTACATACATTTTTAACCCCATTGTTCAAATAATATTGAAGCTGTATGAGAAAGGTACTGCCACGCAGGGTGAGACTGTTCACATTTTATGAATCATATTGGAATGCTTCTCCTTGGGGTAGATGTGGTAGCTGATATTTGGGTCGGTCGCGTAACTGCGGCATTGCGGCCCCGAACAGTACTTTACCATTGCTCCCTGAGCTCGACAGCTGCCGAAGCCGATCCACGCCTGTACTGATCAAGCTTCAAACACAGAAAAAATGCGAAAGTACCGATTGAAGGGCTTCCGAAGGCCCCGACCAAAGCAAGGCGGAATAGCTGGCCTTATCACGTGATCCTCCATCCTACGTCACGGTCGAGCGATCGCAGCGCTCCAATCGGTCCCGCTCGGGGCCAATACTTCGTTTCACCTTCCGTCCAGACGCAGCGGATGCTACGAGGGAACAGGACCAATCAAGCAGCGTCAAAAGTGCAAATCACTAGGCTTGTTCTGTTTATGATTGGTTCAGCGATGAAAAACACAGACAGAAACATTACGAACACCATGACGGTGCCCTTTTGACGCTGTCTGATTCGTCATATAATCTCGTAGCATCGGCTGCGTCTGGACGGAAGGTGAAACGAAGTATACCCACACCGCCTCTCGGCGACCCCGGCAGCGTTGATGACTGTGGCGGAAGACTAGCTTTCAAACCGCGACCATCGCGGACGGTTCCAAAATGTCCCAAAGTTCAAATCTTATGTCCCAAAGTTCAAATCTCGATAAATTCCACAAACAGCCATTATGCTACGAGAAAGTTAAGAGTGTTCACTGCCCGGCCAGGGACAATCTAGAAAACATTGACTCTTAAGCCTGTTGCGTTTGACTGCGTTTGACTGCGTTGCGGCAGCGAGAAACCAGGACATCCCTGCTGCTATATCGCCGTGCCAAGATGATTCCGCGCAGATTGTATCTCCACGCTTCATACGAAGCACAGATGTGCCGGTGACTCGCTTTCGGTTCTGGACTACCGCAGTCAAACGCACTCAAACGCAAGTGTCCTGAACCGGCCTTTAAGGCCTGCTCAAACAGGCAGTGGGCGCTACCAAACATCAGCGCTGACCTCGCGCTAAGCGCGTGCTGACGGGAGTGTCCACCGGCTTGGTATCGCACCGTCAAAACTGTTGCTCGTGGCAGACGATAAGCAGCTGACGACACGTGCGGTAGCGCTGCATCAGCGCTTCGCTGCGTCGCGAAGAACCGGCCTTGCGGCGTAGGGATGTAGGGACACGCGGACGCCACGTCATCCCTACAGCCGATTCAATAGGGTGCCCCACGCGTGTTGCTCGCGCGCGCTTCGGTCGCTCGCTACAACTTTGTGTTTTGCAATCTCGCTTGAATTTGAGCACCCAGAGTGTTTGGATGACCGACATCTCTTCCCCGAGACGCCATCGTCGCGAGAGTCCAATCGAGCACGCTCTGCGAACTTCGGCTCCAACTTTATGTTTGACGAGTTTAGCGAGCCTGGTCACGAAACTTCTTCGTAACGCATGACGTAGCGCGAGAGAGCTTTTTTACCTGACCACGCGAGGCGCTGGCGTCGACAATGGGGCTAGGAGCCGCCAATTTAGTCAGCACGGCTGGGTGTCTTGCAACCAGGAAGTGTGTCGAAATTTCGAGTCCCCACTGAATAAGCCACCAATAAATTGCAATAACTTTTTTTTAAAATTATCATTAGATATTGCGGACCTTGGAGCGGTCCAAGCAGGAAGGGATGTAAATACAAAGAATTAATAAAACACAGCAACACAGAACCACAAACACATCCGCAATCACCAGTATTCAACAAAACAAAACAAAAAAATGAAAACACGCAATATGTCAAAGAAATACAAGTACACACGCGCCGTTACTATAATCCTAAATATAATACAGGGCTTAAACACGCACAAAAAAAGGTGACACTTCTATACTATATACTCAAGAGGTAATGCGAAATTGCTCGATGATATCATATCGCAGGGCAGAGAATTCTAATCGTTGATTGTGCCGGGAAAAAAAGAGGAAAATTTCAACACATTAGCAAGAACAGAGTATGGACTTAAAGAATGTTGGTGATGGCTTCTAGTACGCCTTGTTGCAAGAGGTTTAATGATGTACGGAAACGAAATGACGTTACCTCGAGCTATCTACCTCTTGCTTGAAAATCGGCCAGCGGGTAGCGCAATGCGTATCGCTATCGTGACTTCAAGGGCCCTTGCACGGCCAAGGGTACCGTAACTGGAAGCGTTGCCACTTGGCGGAGTCAACGCGTGACAATCTCGCTTGACAATCTCGTCTAGTAGTAGTATCCGAGGACTTTGTGCCGTATGGCCCACACATAACTTGCCCATAACATCATTCGCGGCCATGCCGGTATTTTATGTGCCGCGAGCGTTCAACTCACCGTGTCCGTTTCACACGGCAGAAGTAGTAGCTCGAAGGGATCAGTAAGTAGAAAAAACCGTCAGTACACTCTTAATCTGGGGCCGGCAAACGTCACGGCCATAGCCATGACGTTCAAAGTTTTCAGGACTTAGCCGCGAACTGATCCGGCCCCGTCAAAATAGCCGTGTACAACGTCACGGCTGGAGTGGGCCCCTCTCCTCTTTAATGGTGCGAATGGCTATATAGGTGGCTCCGTAGGCGGCCCTGTAATATTTGGCGGCCCGTTTGTGCAGCGGCCGGCAAAAACAGGCCGGCTATGCGCATAATAGCGGGAAAAAACACTCTGCTCTCCGCTAGATGGTGGCAGTTGCGGCCGCCCAGCGTGCCCCGCGGGCGCAGCCAGCGGGCATGCATGCGCATAACGGTCATTTCTTTTCTCGGTGTCCAAGGACGACGAATTTTGAATGTACGAAGTATGAATCTAATCGGAAGCATCTGCGGGTGACGTTTGTTTTCATATCATGGTGAAGGCAGCCTATGTTAGAGTGTGCGTCGAAGCCACGGGACAGTGAGTTAGTTCTTCAGGATGCTCACGTCGAAGCGATACCAAGGAATTCGACGCGGGCGATGTAACCATGAGGGAACATGTGAATGCGATGGCGTCGCACGGCCCGCTGATCTGGCGGCACGACCAGCGCGACCAGCGCGACCAGCACGACCGCCACTTCTGGGCCAACTTGGCTAGTGCTGTTACTGCGGGCACAGTCCTCTTCAGCACAACCGACTGGGTAATTATGTAGCTCACTGGCTAATAACGAAATAGAGTAAAGTGTTGAAAGAGTTTTTAACTAGTAAGTTTTGTTCTCGCCAACAGAGGACATCTTGAACCCTGTCCTGAACGATACAGGTATCTATACACAATATTTCTGTATTCTAAGAAGCACGTTTGGAATCGCCTATTTTCATATTATTCGGATACTGGCTGGCGTCGGCGGTGGAAAGCGGAAAACAGGTTTACTTCGTTTCACCTTAGCATGGACTTACCACAACGGCTACAAGCGCGGACTCTTCGCGTTTGACGCCGGCTCGGCTGCGCACAAGCACTCGTGAAGGGTGACTATTTGTAAAGTAATCGGGTCACAGTCGCAGCCCTTACGGTTTGCCTACGGTAAGGTGAGGCAAAGAAAGCTAACTGCCAATGCCTCAACGGTGGCCAACTTCATTTTACAGTGACAAGGTGTAAATAGTTTATAGGGGGTACTTTTCTCTTTTCTGAAGTGTCCGCCGATACAGCACGGCGTATACTGCGCACTCATCAGCTTGCCGTCCGAGGTATATAGTAGCGCGTCTCGGCCGGCGTCGACGATCGTGTTGATCAAAGGAGGACGGCCACACAAGGAACATTTATACTGAAATTGATGATGAATGTAACATTTAGAATACACTAAGTTTGTCCTTGTGTGTGCACCCTCCTTTACTCACGCAACAGTCGTCGTCGACCGAAACGTTTTTTTCTGTGAGAATGAGCCTTCAGGGGAGACTCGCGTCCCTGCGCCAGACGCCGAAGCGTGACATGTGAGGACAATCTCCGTCCACCGCATCGCAGCCTACGAAGTACCGCTCTCCGCAGTGAAGGTGTGCCACACTGATTGCTTTAAAGTTTAAAGCATGTTCAGCTCTAATCGCTACGCGCCCGGGAGTGAAAAGACAGGCAGCAGTCCTACGCACGCCCGAGCAAAGAGAATATACTCGGGTGTCTGCGCCTCAGATGGCTTCATTCCAGCTGTCGCTGTCCACCATCTTACGGAGAAATCTTACCAATTTTTTATAAGTTTGTGCTCATGATGTAACGAAGTATACATGTGAGATCTTATTTCGGGCACAAAGTCGGGATCGAATTTGGATTATTTATAAAAAAAGATTTCTTTTAGTGCAACTGCGCGAACCGCAAGTTGCACACATTTTTGTTCTCTTCTCATTAGCAATTGAAACGTCTAAGGCGGGAACTGACCTCTTCCAACCTATCTTAGGTAGCATGCCTGACTCCTTCGCATTTCCCTACATCTTGAGCTACTGAATATAACGTTTTGGTGACACTCTAAGACTAAGCTTTTATTAGGCTAACTGAATTTAAGAAATGTATTTTATTAAACAATATTTTTGAAAAAATTGTCAAACTATTTTTTCTAGAATATCTGACGCAGTTTAGAAAGGTCTTTACACTGGCCTGACCATACTTGTAAATTTAGTAATTACAGAAAGTTAATTATTCAAAATTTTTGACACCATAATTATCCGAATGTCAAATTTTAAGAATTTTCATATTAAACAAATTTGCTTTTTATGCGCAACGTGTAGTTTTTGAGCAACGATTTAGCCGGTGTTTTCATGACGCAGCCTGTATGGTATAGCCATGGACCTGTAGATTTTGGCAAGTGGAAAGCCTCAGCTCCCCTTCCTGGTTACGTAAAAATTTACTGTTTTGTTCCCACTCTTCAAACTGCCGCCAGAGCTACAGGTCTATTCATATGACGTCAGACTGCTTTTTAATGTCCAGTAACTACACACAAGCATGGCCGCCGAAAGGAAATGCGGTTATTTAATTGGCGAATTTGTTTTGCCTTATTTTGTTTCCTGCAGAGTTTACGAATAAACGTTAAATTAGCGGCCATGTTTGTGTCCCATGACTCAGCATCTGAATAGACTCTAACGTCCAGCAAGCAACTTTCTAAAAAACCTGCTGTTTGCTAAATTTTAAAACGTAATTAGGATACAAGACCTGTTCTCTCTCCCTTATTTTCTTATAATAAAATGCTGAAAATTCTTAATCGCAGCAACATCATGCCTCGACGACAGAAGCAACTGGCCTTCGGACGTGCCGCGGTGACCCGTCTTGTGGCACGAAGATCCGGCTGACTGCAACACACTTGGCTCGGATAGCACACCTTCAACTGCGGCGGGTCCTACTTCGCCAAGTGTGTCAAATGAAAGCAACGACCATGCTTCCACCAATGTTTCAGCAAGTGACATAAGGTTTCATATACTTTTCTATTTTATTGTTTCAATGTGGTATGTATAACAACATAGCACCACCTGTATCTTCAGCTGTGCATCTAATATAAAGAAATAAATAGAATGTTTACCTATTGACCCACTGTTCTTTTAAATGTTTAGAAATCATCGGACTTGCCCTTGAAACAATTCCTGTATATTTACTTTCCCCTAGAGCACCCGCGATGTCGATCGCTAAATTATACAGATTGAGCTTGGTAATGATTTTCCAATATATTTTGTGACTCAAAAATAAAGTTGCGACGTGACTTCTCACAAGAAAACGTCAATCTCAGTACCACGTCACAGCTTCGATTTTACGGTGAAATTTTCCTGTACTTATCATTCGCCTGGCTTTCTTCATGGATCACAGTCCTGGCCCCTCCGAGATACTCTGTTTTCTTAGAAAATTTTCTTTTATGGTCAGAAAAAAATGGCCTCGAAATAAATACTACCAAAACAAAAGCGATTGTTTTTAGACCTGTAAATAAACGTATTGATGCTAGTTATGCTCTTAAGATTGGAAACAGGGAAATTGAAATAATATCTCATCATAAAACGCTAGGCATAATTTTTTCAGAGTTTATGCAATGGGATCATCATATAGAATTTCTAACTCACAAACTGGCAAAGGTAGCTGGCATCATCGGTCACTGTCGCTCTCTTTTGCCTACAAAAGTTAAGATTCAAATTTATCAAGCTCTGTTCGGCTCACAAATCAACTACTGCCATTTAGTTTGGGGCACAACGACCAAAAGTAACGTCAACAAACTAACAACTCTTCAGAAAAAAATTATTCGTTTCATTGCTAATGTTCCGTACGACACACATTCTGAACCATTATATTTGAGCTACAATATCATGAAATTTTCTTGTATTTATGACTATCGTTTGCTATTTTCTTACGCCTTTTCAACTTTGGAGTTTATTGCTTTTTTGTCACAGCTAGCAAACCTCACTGAGCGTGAATCAGTCTTCGATGTTCGTCGTAGAGAATTCTGGAAGGTTCCCCATTTCCGTACAAATTATGCACTGCAGTCTCTTGCTCATAATCTACCTACATTGCTTAACAACATTGTAATGAACCGTATCGATATTCATTGTATAACTAAGAAAACATTGCGTACTTTTTTGTGTTGTTAGGTTAAGACGAAAAAATTGTTCTCTAGTGTCGGTGATTTTAAAATTTTATAGGAACGTTTTAAATTGTTTGATTTGAATATTATAAGAAATTTTTAGGATTGTTTAAATATGATTGTGTTCCCTGTACATGCAGGGGCACCGGACCCAGTCAAGCTAGCTTCTGTTAGCTTTTTGTCCGGTGTCCTCGGCATAATGTTGCTGAAATAAAATTCAAATTCAAATTCAAATTCAAGTGCACGACGGCACATTTTTATAGCCAGCAGAAAACGGGTCACCTAGGAAACGGGCCTGCTAGAAAACGGTCCCGCTAGGAAACGGGCGCGCTAGAAATGGGCCCTCTAGGAAACGGGCCCGCTAGAAAACGGGCCCGCTAGAAAACGGGCCAGCTAGAAAACGGGCCAGCTAGCAAACGGGCCAGCTAAGAAACGGGCCGGCAAGATCCAACTTGTCACGGCAAATTTTGGGGCCACCTAAAAAGGGACGGCAAACGGGCTGGCAATTTTAGGTGGCCCCCAAATTTGCCGTGACAAGTGGGATCTCATTTGTCACGGCTATAGGTGGCTCCCTAGGTGGCCCCAGATTAAGAGTATACTCACCAATAGCGAAACCTGCAAACTCTGTATCTAAAGTATTATTCACTGGGTATTTGAGCGTCTCATTCAGAGCGTATCCGGCCGGGGGCGGGGGGGGGGGGAGTAAAGTGGCGTGATCTCTCTGGAAGAGGTCCCCGCATCGTCAGATCAAGCTTCTACATATCGTCCGCAAAGAACGGCGGTCTTGATGGTGTGGAACATTGCAGAAGCACTTTGGAAGCTTTAATTTATACAACATAACATAGTAAACTCGATAGCGTCCTCCGCCAAGTCGCATTCAGGGACTAAGTAACTAAGAAAGCCCCTCTATCCTTGGGAAACGTGGCATGGCCATTCATTGCTGTGTGGAAATGCTCGAGAGACGTGCCGCGCGCCCCTTCTGGGATGAACAAGGCGTCTGAAATTTAGCTCAGTGCTGCGCTGTGCCGACATGATCTTCCCAAGGGCTGCACGTTGCACGTGCCTCGTGCATCGACCCACCTTGCGCTACTTTTGAAACATGAAGGGGCTTTAAAAGTAACTCCACGAGCGATACAAATGGCCGCGAACTGGCGCAGCTTCTTATGGGCCCATGATGTCACGGCATCCCCATGCTGAAAAAACCCAGAGCCGTGTATCTAGAAAGTTTGGCCATTCATTGCGAAGTATTCGCCTCAAGATTCAATCGACACGGCTAGCGTGGTGAAAAGCAGTACTACGCTTTGTTTGCACTACTTGGAGCAAATCGAATGCTACGCAAGCGAGGCTGAAGCCATGGGAGGCACCAAAGTAGCGCTCGCGCACTGGAATCAAACGCTAAGAGCTCGTGGTCTGTACCCTTGCCCGCGCTCTTTGCCGTTAGTGTGAATGCTTTGTCTCCAGCCGCATTGTGGACAGATGGAATCAACACGTGCCTAATAGAGAACCATGGATAAACAAAAGCACACTTTCACACAATTCAATCTAGGTCTCGAGGCCAATAGAAGGCAAACGAGGATGCGCCATTGGCCGGAAGAGTGCTGGGCATGTTCCAGGGCCTCTTTACAAATTCGAATGTGGCCTACCAGAAGCCGGAAATAACACACTGGCGGTTGTCGCGTGAAACTAAATAATAAGTGCGTCGGAGTAACTCTCGGTGACTGAAAATATGGTGCACGTGATGTTTCAATCACGGCAACGCCTCCTCTATACGGTAATGCCTGTCAGATCGTGCGCTTAACAAGGGGTACCGGCGGACGCCCCGCTTCTCTCGCTTCCCGCTACGTGGCGCCGCAGCCCGACCACACATCGCTCCAACTTGCCAATCAGGTCGTGCGCTTAACAATGGGTACCGGCGGACACCCCGCTTCTCTCTCTCTTCCCGCTACGTGGCGCCGCAGCCCGACCACACATCTCTACAACAGTGACTGGGGCAAATGGGAGAGTGTAACAGGAAAGGGCATGATCCTGGGAAAAGCGCTCATGTGACAGGCATTACCTGATAAAGGAGGCGTTGATCACGGTCATCCAAAATCATGGTGGAAGAGCGCGACTAGCGAACGATCGACATAATCCGTATTCCATGCGCCGAAGGCCGGGAATATGCCATTCGAGTGGACATACTCTGTTCGAGCAAAACAGAGTTTGAGCGGCACATTCGTTTCTTACATCTTTTTGCATGATCATAATCAAAACATCATCTGTACCATATTGTCAACCATGAAGAGCTACTACCAAGAGAGTATGCCAAGCCCGCTATCTACTTGTGGTGCACGCCCGGGCTCTGCCCGCGACTCTCATGGACTAAACTCTCTCTCTAAGCGGCTCTGAAAAAAAAAAAAACATTTGGCATTTATATGAAAGTAAACGGGTTCATACCAGCAACACTTTAGCCATAAACGTCACCCGTTTGTCGAACGGGTCATCTGTTTGAGCCACACGGGTCACCCCTTTGGGCGAACGGTGCACTCGTTTGGGTAAACGGGTCACTCGTTTGGGTGAATGGGGCACTTATGGGGGAAACAGGTCACTTCTGTGGGCAAGCGGCTCTCCCGATTCCTCAAACGGGTGTCCATTTTTCACGAGCAGGCGACCGGCGACCGTCAAACTGCACCGGTTTTATAAACGGTTCTCCCGTTACGTGGTGAGCCCCTTTGATACTGAAGTACAGAGCGGCGGCAAGGGCACGCCTGTTTTACCCGCATGCAGTATTGAGAGAGCTATTTTGAATGTCAGTGCGCATGTCACCAGTCTAGGTTGAGCAACGACGTAGCAATCGCGACACAAGAGCCGACTGCGCCTCGATCTGGCTGACCGTGCTCGCAAGGCAAAGTTTAACAACAAAGCAGCCTCCGATATATATCATGTTGAACCTCGATTTTACGAAAACCGACTTTACGAATTTCGTGATTTAACAAACAAATTCGGATTCCCCGCGCAACCCATGCCCGACAAATGACTGTTTCGATTCTACGAAGTTCCCCATTTAACGAAATAATTAGCGGGTCCCGGTGACTTAATTAAATCGAGGTTCAACTTTATATACATATCTACAGTTTCTCTCTTCCTTACAGATTTGTTTTAAAAAAAGCCATGAAAGCTACACTTATGCGGTTCGTGCGAGTGAGCCTATACGGCCAAGGGGGACATTATGTGGGTGGCTAATCATTGCGATAAATCAAATAATTAAGTAAAATTTCTTAATTAAATTTTACTTAATTATCTGATTTATCGCAAGATTAGCCACCCGCATAATGTCC
Organism: Ixodes ricinus; assembly: GCA_037355805.1. NCBI lineage: Eukaryota > Metazoa > Arthropoda > Arachnida > Ixodida > Ixodidae > Ixodes > Ixodes ricinus. The sequence continues at coordinate 25,401 of JAZHYW010023260.1, read as the reverse complement.
CACTTGACCGTATAACTCATTTGCTGTGCATCGTCCAAAACCCCTAAATCAGTTATTTCTAGAAAGACTTTTAGCGCGTGAGAAGCGCAGTAGTGAGCTAAATGGGGATCCGGACATTTTGGCATAGGACGTTTCGGTGTAGGGTGTTTTGGTGCGGTCCTTTCGGTGCACGGACTTTTCGGTGTACGGACATTCGGTGCACGGACTTTTCGGTGCACTGTGACTTTTCGGTGCACTGACATTTCGGTGCACGGACTTTTCGGTGCACGGACTTTTTCGGTGGGTGACTTTTTGGTGCGTGGTCATTTCTGTGCACGGACTTTTTGGTGCACGGACATTTCGGTGCACGATCAATCAAAATCGCGAGTTCTTTTTTTTCTGTCTAAAAGACTATTTTAGGTAAAGTTTCATTTCTTTGCACTTTATAATTTTGTAGAGGTTGTCATTCATTTACGGTTACTTAGCGATATACGACCCAAGTGACTTTATTAAGCGCAGCAGAATACAGCTTGAAAACTGGAAATGTTGGACGTTATGTTTCGTTTGCCGGTGTCATTTTTCCAACATACGCAATAGACGCATCCCATCGTGTTCACAGCATTGGGTCAATACAGGCGTTCTCGGCGTCTTCTGTAAAGGTATTGGCTTTATAATTGGTAATCTGTGTAGGCAAGGTCCCAACAGCAAGAAGCGTGAGAATGTTGAAAATTACACGAGATAGTTGTATAAGATGGGAAACTTCATGGAACTTTGAGACGTCCTTCTTTCTGTGTCCTTTTTCTTCCACGACGTTTCCCATCTTTTACCACAGTCTCGGGTAATTTTAATGTGTCTTATGTCCTAATTTATTTTAGAAAACTTTCGACGCGTGACGGATAGGAATTGTACTTTAATTTCTCATGTCAGGTGTGCTAAACAGTCGATTCTGTACGATTTTGCAGTGGACGCACATTTGAAGATATTCCAAATTATTCTGAGCTATCACACATAAACAACTTCTCAAGCTTTACGAAAAAACGGTGAGTGTGCAGACGAGCTGGTGGATGTTGATCATGTTGAAAATAACCCGAGACTGTGGCAAAAGATGGGAAGCACTGTGGTAAAAAAAGGACAAAGGAAGAAGGACGTCTCAAAGTTCCGCGAAATGTTCTTAACTTTTGCTCGGGTAATTTTCAACATCCTCAAGCTTCTTGCCGTTGGAGCCTTTCCCACACGGATTGCCATTAACAAAACCCATACCCTTACTGAAGACGCCTAAAACGCCATTATCGAACCAACATATAAACACGATGCGATATCGTCGTGTGCGTATGCTGGAAAAGGACACCGGCAAACGAACCATAACGTCCAACATCTCCAATCCTTACGCAGGATGGTACTGCGCCTTTTTTGGAGGTCAACTTTTGGGCTGGGCAGTTCCTTTGGAACCCCGAATACTAGCCCTCGTGCATCTGTCCTGTTCACTCGGTATTGTCAGCAGAGTAGACGCTATGCGTATTTAAGGCCACTCGTGTCTCCGGTTACGGTCACGTGACTACAGTCTCCAGGCGGGTGATGAGACAGAGTTTGGCACCTGCTTGAAGACCACTGCTTGATAGGCCACTCATATGTCAGCCACTGCACTATCAACTTTGAGACGAACTCACAATAGGATACAAGTGACAAAACCTCTCGCTGTGTTCGTTGTTCGGTATGCCCCTTGAAGATAAGCCTTTTGTGAGCGCACCACCCTGCCGACATTGAAGAATCGCCTGCTTCGCTACTCCTCCCTTTTTCCTCTCTCTCCCTAAGCTGAAAGCGCGGTAGAAGGTGCGCGCTTGTCGGACCAATCAACGCTGTGTTTTTTATCCATTGACTCCGCTCTCGTCAAGCGGATAGCGACTGGAGCGTGATCACGTGGTAAAAAAATGCCGCATGTCGCACCAGCGGTTCCCAATCCCGGAATGCTTGCTTGCTGATTTGGCTTTCTGTGTGCTGCGGCCTGTGGGGCTGCCGTGGATTTCACTGGTAAATTATATATCGTCTGCGACAGCGTATTTGCAGTGTACCAAAGCTATCAGTGTTCGAAAAGTCCTACGCGTATATCGGCAAGGACGATTTCTTCATAAGACGCCACAGAAATTCTTGTGATGCGGTTCGGTTCGGCAAATGACAGCTTGTGCCACATTGTGTTAATCTTTATGGAGCTCTTCCTTCTCGTTTTTGTGTTTGTGTGTTTGTTCTGCTGCGCCCGTGTTGACACATATCTCGTAAAACATCTTTGAATTACACTATTTTTATGGTAAGTGCACTACAACCTACTTTTACGCGACGATTGAGCGTTCTTCTATGGGTACTCTTCCAGAAAACATCTAGAATCGGGCAGTCTCTATTTTCCCGGCAGCCAGGAGAATAATTTCCTCGAAATTACGCCAGGCAGTCGCATCCCATTAGCTGCCTAAAATCATGTAGCAACGATAAAAATCTCTAGAGGAGGGGAACAACGGGGACAAAGGACAAACACAAATCTCCATTGGAGATTTGTGTTCGCACCCGTTGTTCCCCTTCCGCAGAGATTATTATCGTTATTCTTGTCCAGCTCGCTTTCACATTTACATTATACATCATGAAGAAAAAGAAAAAAACAGCTGAGAAAACGCGTACTGCGAAGAACAAACACGACAGGACAATTGTTGCATTGTCTTGTCGTGTTTGTTCTTCTTCCTAGTACGTGTTTTGTGAGATGTTTTCCCCATCTGTAACGTCAACCAACTGGCCGAGTTTACCACCTTATTATCTTTGCATTAATTGCATTATCATGTAACAACTGCTGGTAGAATACTGACTTTCTTATTTTCCCGGCATTTCGTGGAAACATGTTTCATAGACACCTTGTCGTTCTGCAGTTTGTTGATCTGGTGTTTTTCGATAATGCTCAGCAAGATTCAAATCGAAACCATGCCCTTAAACTCAATAGTTAAAAATTGATTACGTGAAAATAATTAACAATTTAATTATCCCGAACTTTGATAATTTTGTTAAGTAGGCCCATAGCCAAGGACCAAAACGACACAAGCCTTTTTTGACGCGATGCGTAGTTTTCGCGACATCAAACTTGTCCACCTTTCGTGATGAAACACCCTGCATATATCGTTTACAGAAATATACAAAGTATGATTCAGACCATCACTGTATCAACTGACATGAAAACACCGAACAACAAGACCCTTGTGATTATCGAGTTTTATCTGTACTACATTGGGTGAATACTTAAAAAGTGTAAGCTGGTTTGTTTGTCGTCACGCAGTGTTGAACACCACGATACCGACTCTTCAGATACTACATCCCTCGCCTTGTTTTTGCGGTAATATACCTTCCTCGTGTGAGGGTTTTGGGCTTCACGGTAATGTGCTGTGCATAGAGTTCTCAACTGCCGGCTGCAGTAGCGGACGCCGACAGTCCATCGTGAGCTAATGGCCCGTTGAAGGGTAGGGGAGGGTTTAGGAGGCAACTCTAGAAATCACACATACCCAGCAATCAGGGACACGGTCCACTTGCGCCATCTATCTTTGGACGCCGGTACCCTGTCAAAATTTCAATGGGAAAATTCGTTTTCTCGTTATAAAATAAAAATGAGCGCACAGTTATCAAAGTTACACCAGACATGGGTTCTTGATGAGCGTTGACATCGCCTCGACACAAAAAAGAGCCTAAAAAAGAGCGGAAGGTGGTTCCAAATGCGGTTAAAATTCTGGTCAGTTTGTATGGGAAATCTCGAGAGAGAGACGAACTTTGCGGTATTAAATTATTCTAGGCAGACCCCTGAAAAAAGTAATCGATGATTAAGGAGGCCGGGACTATGCGCGACTCCTTTAGCCAGGTAGGTTCACGGTAGTACCATTCAGAAAGGTTCCTGAACGCATTTTGCACGACATACCTCCACGAGCCGCACCGGGCGACCGTACGCAAGGTCATAACCAAGCTTTATGCCTCCGACGCCGTCTGCGGTCGTGGCGCAGCGGTTATCGCGCCGGGCTTTGTATTGCCGCGTCGCCGGTTTTCGCGCCTGGGTTCGAACCCTCTCGAGGCTGACACAAATATTTTCTTGTCTTCATGCTTTTAATATATATATTTATGTATATATCTCGACCCGCAGATTACAACCTATTTTCGTATTTAAGTAGGTTTTGCGTGTCAGCGCTGAAGATTTATAACTTTTGTCTACATATTTCGCATGTATTTGTTTACACTCTTGCAAACCAGCACGAAGTTACTTGTCGCAATTTCAATAGGGTGCGTTATTAGGGTCTTCGGTCTTGGCGTTCTAATATTTTTGAAAAATCGGGCGCTATTCTTATACGTGATAATCTGGGAGAAATCGGGCTTTTTAAGGAGTCATTCAAAAATTCAGGTCTTGACGAGTTATATTTAGAAAATATCAACAATTTAAAATGAAATTCACTATAGCGCGTCGGCCTCAGGGCGTGATTATTTTTATTTACACTAAGAAAATTATGCAATGTACAGATAATACGCAGAAACAGTGTTCGATCTCACATGATATTCCTTGTTTTTCACATGGTGTGTCGAAAGACCCGGCTCCGGCACCACTTTTAAGCATTTCACCCCCACCGCACTCCCCATCCTTCATTTCTCCACAAATGACCTGAGGTCAAGGTGTCGAGAGAGCACTTAAAACACGTTAGCAAAAAGAAATTGAACCACCTCTTGAAGTAGCGCAGGTTCTTTCATAACCTAAAACATTGTAGGCGCGATATTCATTAGCTTGGGTATCGCGCAATAGCGTCATGCCAACAGATCACTTGTTCAGTACTTAGCTTCCATGAACTTGTTTCCAGTCTCCAAGTACCGAATCCCGGAGAAAAGCTTACCGGAGAAAAGCTCACCGCAAAACCGGCGGATGCAGAGAAAAGCTCACCGGCCATTGAGTGTATGCGGAGAAAAGCTCACCGATTTTTTTTCTTCTTTTCATATGGAGGCTGTTGGATCACGCGTAACATATGTCAATCTATTATCATTAAAATTCATCAGCTTTATAACAAAAGAAATGTATTTGTTTGTAATATTTGTTAAACTTATTGTGTATATTGCCCCAATTCAATAATGGCGGGCGAGTGTTTCTTTGTGGTTTACTCTTTAAGCAACGAAATCCTATCTAAACAACTTCATGAACTTGAAGAACAGGAAAAAGTTCGAAAACTTAATAATGTCTGCCTAAAACCTAAAAAGCAAAACTGTAAATGCCGAAAATCCAAAAATGCGTGCTTAACAACGCCGTGCCTGAAATTCTCTTTGAATCTTTTGTTAACCTTTGAAAAGAGGATAGAACGGTCAGTAGGATATCGAGGTTTCTTTCTTCCACGGAGAAGCACGTTTTCTAGCCGTTCGTGATGGTGTTCCCGCACGTTGCCTTTGTGTGATAGTGCCCTTCTACGGCGAGCAACCCATGACCTTCAGAGCTGCACACTGTCACCGTTGTTACTCGTGACTATATGAGAACTAGTCTTCTGTAAGGTTAGCGAATTGGGCGAGTTGGTAAAGGTTATACATGATGAAAACCGCTCAGACGACGAAGACGGAGTGAAGACAACAAACGCGACAGGACGAGGCTGTACTCGCAACTAAAGTATTATTAGCGAAAATAACAGAAAAAAAACAGCGTAGCCGACACTGATTATATCAACAAACACCTACTCATTTATCAGGCACCACACAATCTTCGAAGCTGAAACGGTTCGCACACCGCTATTCATATTAGCTCGCAAAAAACAAACCTCTTTATCTGACAGAGCTACCGACGGCGCACTGTCAAGCTGTCAATAAATTGTGGTCTTTTTACGGGTGTCCGATGTTCTGATTTTATACTTGCGGCGTCAGTTAATATACAGAATGGGTGATTACTAATTTCTGAGGAATTAGTAAATATGCCAAATGAACTTCAAGAATATTACAAAAAAGTGGAGAATTATTTTTAAATTGGGCGAATTCTAATTGATGTTAAACTGCCACCTGTGACGCAACGTTATTAGATTAGCTCAAGCTAATGGCACTGCTCAGATACGCTGCATGCACGAACAGTACCCCACCACCTCCCCTCACTCAGCACGACTCGCCCGGCGTCGCTCGACGCGCCGCCGGCTGCTTTGGTAACTCGAATCGGGATACGTTAGTTTCAAGCGTTACTAAAAACGTGAAAAATCCAACGGAAAAAATACTTTTGTAGTAACTTTTTCGTAAAGTTTAGTACAAAATGAGGGACCGCGTGATATTTTCTAAACAGTTTAGCAAGGTTTTGCAGCACAATTGAATATTGTTTTTATACAACCATGCCTCAGCGGTGATTTCAGGTAGCGCTTCCCGACCTAGGCGCATCTTAACTTGGCGATATCTCGCGGCGAATGTCCGCTAGGGAAACGGAGGAAATGTGCACCAAACTTGTGAACACTTTCCACTGCGTGGATCTGTTTCGCCGCTCTGAAATGGCCGATTGTAGCCAAAATAGATGTTAGCGTGAAGCTTCTTCGAGTGACCGCTAGCGGGTGAAAATGTGCCGCTAAGTTGTGAGCGACAGTTTTGCGCCTCAACTGTGCTGTGGAACGCTACAGTTATGAAGCGAAAATCTGATCGGCGCTTCGAACGGCGGCAGCGTGGATTGTAGCGGTGAAGAGTGTACGCTAAATTTAGCGGGAGAATTTTCCGCTAACTGAGGGTAATCTAGTCATACGCTGCGCGGTGACGCAAACTGCCCGCTCAGCTAAGACACTAAGAGCTGCACTAAAAAAAATCGGTGACCTTTCTTCTGAATTCGCTCAAAGGCCGGTGAGCTTTTCTCCACATCTGCCGGTTTGGTGGGGAGCTTTTCTCCGGTGATGCTTTTCTCCGCCGACCCCAAGTACCATCTAAGCTCGTTTGGAAGCGAATATACGTCGGCGGTCACTCAAATTAGAACATATATGTGATCTTCGAACTTGCAACACTGGGGACACACTAAAAGTGATCCTAGAATGTCTCTTAATTTACAGACTTACAGTTGGTTTTCGCCTTCCAGGAAAGTGGGTTTTCGGAGAGAAAGCAGGTTTAACCCGGTTTTCATAAAACTCGTTCCGGGTGCAAAAATCGGAAATATCGAATTTTACCCGAAAACGAAGATCCCTGGGTATGATTCATGGTGTTTCTGCTGCCATTCTACTGTAATATCATTTAAGAGGTATCTTAGGTCCAACTAATAATTAAAAATGAGTCAGCATGCACTAGAGTTAAGAAAAGCAAGATCAAAGTACAAGCACCATAATATGTTGTTCTTTTCTTTGGTTCCCGTCGGCAAAGTTGACATCATAAACCGATGCGCGATTAGATACGCGCAAGCGACATATCTATATATGGCTTGCACAGGACGTCTGCCATGCTGGTGTCAGAAGCCTGCCGGTAACGCAGTGGAAGGTGTGGTGTCACGCGTCAATGAGCGTCTCGGGACATTTAATAATACACTAAAGGCTACGCTGTCACGCGTCCAGGCCACATTTCAACGGGTGTAGGTCAATATGGTCCCGGCAAAATGGTCCCGGACAATATGGTCGTGGACAATATGGTCCCGGACAATTTGGTCCCGAGTGCAATTCTGGAACAAAGTGCTCCCAAGTAAATTTTTCGACACTTTTGACCCTCTGTCTAAAATGTCGCTGTTATCTGTAGCGATTACTTTAAAGGTCAGTAATAGAAATGGAATACGGTCCATTCGTCACATGTCGATTCGTCATAGAGGGAATAAAGACAATTTATCGTGCAGGTACCGCATGTTTCGATGCAATGTTAGGAAATAACACTGTAAATAAACATGCTCTTGAACACATGACACGTTTTATTATGTTCCAACAAAAGGTCTACGATCTTGAAGCGGCGCTTCGTGTGGGAACGTGTTAATATGGCCCACAACCTTCAGAAGGTCAATCATGGTAGCGGCTCCCTTGTACGTACTGTGTGCAGATTGTTAGCAGTCGCTGTTGCATTTCTCTTTAGACTGGTTCAAACTGAAGTTGAACAGCACGAAAAGAAGAACGAATGGTGAAAATTGTGCGCAAAAAAATATAAACTCTAGATTGACAAACGGCTCGCAACATAAGTATTTTGTGAATCACATTTAATAACCGAAACCTGTGAAGATCAAGCAATAAATAACGAACTTCAAAATGACCAACAGCTGATGTCATAAATGTTTAGCAAAAATAAATACACGGAATCTACAAACCTGTGAAAAGCAAGATGAAAAAAAAAAATGCCGCGAAAATGATTTGGGATTATTTTGGCCTGCCTAGCACTCGGGATCATATTGTCCGGGTCTATTTTGTCGTGGACCATATTGCCCGGGACCATATTGTCCGGATCCCCATTTCAACATAAAATGTAGTATTTTTTATTGTAGTTTCCTATTTACTAAGTATATCTAAACACATATAATAAATGTTTCTTACTAAATTTGCTCAAAGGGTCTCAGTGCCTTTGTTGCGTTAATATTTTGAGGTCGTTTTATATGTTGGAAACTCGACCGATGCACCACTAAGCAGCTCTGTTCTTAAAGCACTTAAAGCTCTTTTAAAGCACTTGAAATAATCTCAACAATGCGTTTGTCGAATAGAGAGGTGGTTTTCTCCAAGCACTGAGCACACCTCGTTTCATCTCTTTGAAGGACGCAAAGTGATCGGTGTGGTTTATACCATTTAGTTATGCTGGGCTTTTCTGCGTGAAGGCTTGCTTTTACACCACTATCGAATTTTTATGCGTCAAGCTTGTTTTTTATTTATACAGCAGCGGAGCGCTTCACATTCACGGGTCGAAAAGATTCCTGGTGGTACCATTTACTTCTTGTGAAGGAGATATACTACTTCACAATGTTTTGGTCTACCACGCATACGTCCCATGTAACATAAATGTCTTCACTCCGGTCATGCCTAATTGCTTTCTCAACTATACTTCGTTTCACCTTCCGTCCAGACGCAGCCGATGCTACGAGATTATATGACGAATCACACAGCGTCAAAAGGGCACCATCATGGTGTTCGTAATGTTTCTGTCTGTGTTTTTCATCGCTGAACCAATCATAAACAGAACAAGCCTAGTGATTTGCACTTTTGACGCTGCTGGATTGGTCCCGTTCCCTCGTAGCATCCGCTGCGTCTGGACGGAAGGTGAAACGAAGTATAGTCCAGCGAGGTTTTAAGTATTTGGTTTTCGTCATAATTCTATCTCAGACGGTAGAGCACAGTTAATCGCACCTCGTGCAGTCAACCCGAAGACATAAAACATGCCTGTTGGGCGCAACCAATACACGAGGATCACAGAGAGGCACTAATGGATACTTTCGGCAAGGTTGACATCAACGCCAGCACAACGCAAAAGCTCATGTTCTCGAAAAATGCATGAACTTATCGGTTCGCGGCACCCTAACAGGGGCTTGACCTGATGGATGCGGCGAAACTGTCTTCTAGACATTGAAAAACAAAATGACAACCTAATCAGGGCATATTGCGACATGCAAAACGTCCGCCCTAATTGCTCTATGCGTCCCGATTGAAAAGCTATGTACAGTCTTCTCTCTTGTTTTTTTTTTCTCCTGCAGCTATATCGTTCTTAAGGATACGGTCCATTTGTCATATGGCGACTCGTCACAGGACGACTGGTAACAGGCCCGTTGGTCACAGCGGAACATTCGGTCATAGGATGATTCGTCACGGGGGCAACCCGTCGCACAATGGTTCGTTTCCTAAAATATGTTTTTGTTCTATTCGGGTCAACCTGGCAAGGTTGACCCAAATAGAACGAAAACATATTTTAGGTTCGCCCAAATAGGCAAGGTTGACCCAAGGTCATCATGCGTTGGTCGAGGGTGAAGAAGTGTTGTGATCGAGAGTGAACAAGTGTTGTGATCGAGAGTGAACAAGTGTTGTGATCGAGAGTGAACAAGTGTTGTGTCATTCCTAATAAATGGAAGTGATCGCGACAGAAAAAGGTGGAGCGATGCTGACTCGCGACGGATTTTTGTGTAAGTACATATAGCAGGAGGAACAACGCACTGTTGGATTGGAGTTGCCGCAAAATATATTGGGGGTGCCCAACCGAGATCTGCATAAAGTCGTCTAACCAGCAGGTGTGTGCCAAAACCTGTTCTACGCTTAGCATTGAAATATTTGCTTTTTTGATCCCTTGTTTATGTTACAATGGGAAATCGTAAAACTCCGCATAACATTTTGTCGGGCACTCCTTTGGCCGTTAGGGATGTCGCCGAGTTTGAAATGCCCACTTCGTCAGCCACTTCGACATCGATGAAATGAAGACCTCACAGGCTGAAGGAGGCAGAAACGTTTAAGGCCAGTTCACACACTTGCAACCGAGTATGACCGACCGAGACAAGGCCGGTTTTTAAACCTCTTGTGTCGTCGTAGAACCGGATGCGCTACTGCTGAGCTCCTACGCCGAAGCAAGAGGCTTAAAAACCGGTCTTGTTTCGGTCGCTCCTACTCGGTTGCAAGTGCGTTAATGGGACTCTCCAGCCGCGTTAAAAATAAAATAGACACACCGACTGCAACAGCCAGACACTTTACTGCTGGAAAGTACGACAGCACCCGCCAGATTGACAGCCTAGTGCAGTGGCTCGAAACACTGCGTTTTGAAGTCTTGGACTTCTTACATCGGAATGGTAAAGTTTCTTTTCCAAGTATTTTCTATTCGAAACATATTTGTACATCTACATTATTTCTAGCAACCTGAAACAAATATTACGTGGTATCTATGCATGCTCAAACGATTATGCACATCCTCCGGCATTGCATACATTTACATGCATATTACTTTTAAATAAAGCATCCTGTTCTATTGTTCTAACTGCACACTCGTCAGAGAACATAGCTAGTTACTGAAAATTGCGATTTGTAGATTATTATATCCTTCTCTGCGCTGTCAATGTGACCAACTGTCCAATGGACGAGTCGCCCTATGACGAATGTTCCTATGTGACGAATTATCCTGTCACCAGTCGGCCTGCGACAAGTGCGCATTTGACGAATCGTCCTCATCCCATATTTTAACCACCCCTCCTCTCCCGTCAAAACGTAAAGCTTCACCTCGCTTCAGGTAGACTACTATTTCGTCCTACACTTTCCATTTTATACAATTTAATTATGTTTTATTGCAAGATAAAGAACAACCTGCACGCGAGCACTTAAGAATAGGATTTTCGGGAAAAAATGTGATCATATGATACGGCTAAACAGAAGTTATTTTGTTGCTAATGACAGAACGCAAAAGAATGCTGATTACGTCTTTGTCAAAAATAGTTTTGAGGACGACTACCGAGCTTTTCCTGTGGCCAACCGAGCAGTACACAGAATCTCAGAAATATTTTATTTTTCATTTTGTTTTGGTGACCCCAAAGTCATGCTCATCGCCTTCGCTGGATTGGCTATATAGAACGACAACTACAGCACAAAGGGTGTTTCATGGCAAAGGATTAATGCTAGCGTCGTTTTCATCGCTACTTTCATTGCCTGCTCCCCTTCCCCTGTACAAAGTAGCAAGCCGTGACTAACCTCTCAGGTTAACCTTCTCGCCATTGTTTTCCGTTTTCTCTTTTTTTCATACTCGCACTATAATTTTCGAGGAGGGTCACACGCTTCCGCCTGACTCGAGAAATAGACAGTACAGATAGAAAGAAACAAGTTTAAAATGTATTTATTATTCACGGACTGACTTCTTGCCAATTTTGAGCATTTAACTCGTAGCAATCGCTGCTATGGCATATCAGTGGCGCGTACACTGCGAGCGTAGGGCCGTTTAATAACACTGTAGGCGATGCTAGTTTTTATTTTGATATCGCCAAGTTGTCGCAGAAAAAAGAAGCGTACCTACACATAGGAAGCATGTAGCTACAGTAGGCATTTACGTAAAGCTTGAGTCTTTCCATGTAGGTGTCTTTTGTGATAATGCAATGAGTGACTCACAGAGGACTCTAATTTGAAGTGAACATCTTAATTCTTCAACCAATTAACTTATTATTTCGGTACCAGTACTGGGCAATTAAGCTCATTCAGAAATGACCATCTGGGCAAGTGCACAGCGAAGCACTCACAAACCCGTATCTGGCCAAAAAGGGGTCAGGCAAATACTGTATTCTTTTTAATATTGATATTTATAGCTACCAGAGTCCCTTGCAAGACAGAAAATTTATTTATGACAACAATTATTACTGCAAAATTAAAACTTAGATTTGCTGTATTTTAGAATATTACACTAAATAAATTAATGTAAAAAATTATAAATGTTTAGTTGTTACAACAACATATTTGCCTTAGTTAAACAAAAAGGTCTGGAATGTTCCGTAAATAAAAATATATTCATATTTGTACATCACAAGCCCCTATGAGGGCATACATGCAAACGTTTCAAAAGTACGACGGTACTTAAAGGGACCATGAAATGACCTTTTTACTTTTGCCAGATAACTTTTACATTAAACCTTCAACGTTCACTGAATGCCGAACAGGCATCCGTTTTCGTCTCGGTTCATTAACTTCTACACAAAAAATAATGAAATATCGACTTTTTCTTTCTCTCCAACTGACCGCAAAACAAGTTGCGGCGTAATTTTGACGGTCGTGACGTACGCTGGGACAGGAACCGGAAGTTCTCTCGGCAGTAGGAGAGTGGGAGCGTTAGCGGCGGCGAGTTGGGGGTGCGCCGGTAGGTTTTACTGCGCTGATGTCACCGACGTATTTTCTGAATCGACGCCTCTCATCGCCGCGATAGCCATGGACACATCGCAGCTGTGCGAAATTCAATGAGATATGTTGCGCTACAGCGACAGCATGGGACTAGTCTCATACGCCGGTATGCCTGTTGGGAAGTGCGGCGAGTCTTCCGGTGAAGACTCCAGAAGTCAACCCAACTGTCATTGTTGGTAAAAGGCGGCCCGTGTCAGTCGTTTGCAAAGCGACGTAGATGGAAACAAATCGCCGCGGCGTTTTTCACGGCCTCGGAGATGCAGGAGCGAGCCGACGTTAAAAAAGATACGTTTGAACTACGACAGTGTCAGCAAGAGCCACGTAAATACCTGTTCACACTCTGAGCGGACGCGCGCGTTTGATGGAAGTGCTGTATTCGCGCTGTTGGTGAGCGCTTCGGGACCGATCTTTTACGATTGCAACTCGATACTGACGCGGCACTCGGCAAAGGAAGGTTGGCCCGGCATTGCACGTAGCTCCCACGAACTTTTTAGCTCGACAGTGACGTGCAGTCGTGTCAGAATAAAAATGGCATACTAATAACAAAGTGTACATACCGTGTTACGAAGGTAATCCATACGGCGTTTATTCGAGCTCTATATCACACAAAACAAGAAGATAGAATCGACGAGAGTTCCTTTTCGACGACAGTGTTCGTCAACACTGCCTCGGAAAACAAGGAGATGACAAGGGGAAGAGATTGACCTCACCTGTTAATCTAAAATTGAGGCCAGCGATCAAACTATAATACGGGAAGGGTCCACAAGGGTCGCGCGGGCATATTCCATTCAGCACGCCAGCCGGTCGTGGGCAGACTGTCTTGGCCAAGTATCGTCGAAGCAACGCTGCGCCGAGTCGGAGTGCCTGCTAGGCCTATATTCTGCGCAGCTCGCTTGATCAGAGTCGGTGGATTCGTGACCGTCGTAGCTTTTCTCGGGTGTTCGTGGATCCAGCGTTCTTGTTCGTCGTGGTCTGTCTCAAGTACTTTTCTCTTGCTGCTTGAAGTCGGGACGCGCGAGAAGAACACGTAGAAAAATAAACGTTCGTTGGTCGTCGCGACCAAGCTACAGTGAACTAGAATAGAAGTAGTGGAAAAATAGCCGGCATCCAGGTGAGGCGCTTCGTGTAGAACCTACCAGGTCGCGTTGGGTTTCGATTCGGAGCACTCCTGCCAGCGAAGTTCGCGCCAAGCGTAGCTGTTTTTGATCTTAGCGGTTCATTGAGTGTGGCCTATGTATGCTTTATGGGTGTTTCAACGTGTATGAATTAATGTTTAATGCTTACTTGGGTAATGTAGTGAAAACCGGGGTAACCAGTCTTGCATGCTTGGCGCGTAGCGGTGTGGATCCGTCTTCTTTCTCTTCGTTTTCATTGCCTAGCGACAAGACTCGAACCAATGTAATCAAAATGCCAAGCCCTTGACATTCCACGAAAACAAATCGCGAAAACGACCACAGACACCACAGGAACCATCTGAGAACGTACGCGACGCCATATCCCATGTTACAGTAGCCAAGTCCTCCGGTTTCAACAACAGCGCCACTCGCGGCAGTCTACACTTCTGGCTTCACACAGCCAATGGGTCGGCGCCGACAGCATTTCCACTACCCCTATATTCTAGTTCACTGTAACCAAGCGACGCTGTCGGCCATGCTGATTTGATCGTAAAAAGTGCGTAGAGGCTGAACTCCATGGAACGAATTATGCGGCGAACGCCGCCCGACGGCACGCTCGCTTTGCGCGTGACGTAGCGGGCACTGTGCTGATTCCACGCGCAGAGCAAAAGCCGCCGGGCAAAATGCGTCGGTTATTTGCAACATATTCGTCCCATGGAGTTCCTCCGGAGCTGGCTCTCAGCTTCGTTTACCAGACGATAGATGGCGCTTGGCTCTCAGCATTATCAAATTTGGCAATTTTCGCCAGACATCTCTAATTATGCTACAAAATGTGGATCTGAATATTATTTAACAAAACTTTTAGGAAACATTTGCCGGCTATTTTTTGCTTATGATCGCGGTGCTGGTGAGGTAGGCGCTTACCCAATAGGCGACGTGGATTCGGCTGACGTGCTGCAGTTCCGCGGATGCATAGCAGTGAAAAGTCAGAGAGCTTTCAAAGGAAAGAAGGCGCAAAAGAGTCCAGTTTTCTTTTAAAAGTTCTATAGCAAATAATTTTTTTGGCTCCCTATTTTTGTGTTTTTGTGTTTCTTTTCACACCTTTTATGGCGTCCGGTGGATGAAATTCGATTTCAGAATCGTTTCATGGTCCCTTTAAGACACTTTAAAGAATATAGCCATATGATTAATTTTCGCACAATTGAAAGATGTTTCTACGGACGCGCCGTGGCCACAGTTCCTGTGTGCAATCGTTCTTGCTTCAGGTTTTACGGCGTCAGCTGGTAACCTCAAGCTCTCTAGAGATTGTTGTCATATCAACAAAATACTCTGCTCTCTCCACGCCCCAAAGTTGGAATTAGAGGTCACAGATGTAATGTATCGTTTACTGTACTCAAGCGCCTTTTCGTATACCTTATAAAACTATTATGAGCGTTTCTTCGACCATGACTTTTAAATAGTTACATGCCCACTCTACTTGTGTCTCGCATTTCATCAAAGATGTGATGAAACATTTACCATCGAAATCAATTATTTATGGTGATTGAAACATAATCAAGGTCTACTAGATAACTTTCTAACATCGGAAAAAATGCCAGCCTTCACGACATTTGACCACATGTAAATCAATTCGATGAAGCGGCGTTCGGTGAAAGTGTGTGGCAAACGGGCAACAATCTGCGCGCTGACGTCGGCAGTGACGTTCAGGGACGCACCGCGGGTGCGAGCGCGAGCTCCCGATTAGCTGGTGAGTCAGTCGAAGACTAAATTGCATTTCTTGACCTTTTGTGGGTGAGCAGTATGTATTGATCCCCACACATATTGCCGCGCGCGCAGCTGGCCAAGTAGGCAGCGCGCGCGTGGCTGATTCCACTTCCGGCCTCCGTCGAGTACGGACGTGTGATGACGGGCTCTGATAGAGCGGCGATGATGGCCTCGGAACGCCGCGGTTTTTCTGCTACTGAAAGTGCTGACACGTACTACAAGATAATTTTGCCACCCTTGCCAACCGGATAACTTGCTAAAAACGCTGTTATTCTGTACTGCGACGTTCGAAACAGGCCCTACAGGATTCAAGACTTTAAAGAAGAGCTGCAAAGACTGAACGTACTCCATCAGCTAGCGGCGGCCGGAGCCCACCAAATGAACCACGTTTGGCAGCTCCGGCTGCATTCGCTCGCAGCAAAACAGAGGCTTGTGGACGCCAAGGAGCTACGCATCAAAGCAGGACGATGCCTCGTTTTCGACCCTGCCAATACGGAAGTGAAGGTCAAGCTCCATTGGGTTCCCTACGATGTACAGCTGCAACGGAAAAAGAGTAGCACAAGTGACCGACGACCGGAGCGGCAAAATCGCGACACGCGGCGCTATTGTTCCCGAGCGCGCCGATAGCGAGAGTGCCAGTCACGTTCCATGTCTCAACGTGGGGGTGGCCGGCAGAAAACTGCCCATCCTAAAGCCCTCATTTTAACAGCTATCGTTATCCCTCAATTTTCTGCCGGCCACCCCCGCGTTGAGACATTTAACGTGACTGGCACTCTCGCTATCGGCACGCTTGGGAACAAGAGCGCCGCGTGTCGCGATTTTGCCGCTCCGGTCATCGGTCACTTGTGCTACTCTTTTTCCGTTGCAGCTGTACCCATCTGCCAGGTACGTCGAGAACTGGAAAGTTTTGGCAAGGTGTCTGATATTGGCCGAGATCACTTTCGTGAGAAGGGTTTTGAAGGAGTCTAGTCTAACACGCGGCTCGTTCAGATGACCCTCAAGGAGGAAACAACGGTAGACGACATCCCTCATGAACTCAGAGTGGAGGGCTGCAAAGTCCTTGTTGTAGTACCCGGAAGCCTGAAGGGCACCTCTGTGCCTACGATGGTAAAAAACCGGGCACACACGTTGAGACTGTCGAGTTCCACGGTGCACAGAGTGCCATCGCTACGGTCATGTGGGCGAAGACTGTGTCAGGACGTTCGCTGCTATCGTCCGTGAGCGTAGAACCGAAGAGCCGAAGGACCGAATGATGGACGAGGCGGAAGCTGAAGACGCGGCTGCCAGCGGCGCACCTGCAACACAGACCGGCACGGAGCCAGGGCAGCCGGGCTCTCTCGCCGACCAAAACGGAACAGCAACGACATCCCTGGGGCTCCACGAGCCCACGACTGCTACAGTCGTTACGATGGAGAAGCCTACCCTTCAGCCTGGAGGGCACCGAGAGACGGCCGAGGGAGCGGCGACGGCTGTTGAGCAAGCTGAACGTTTCAAGCCCGAGAAGGAAGACGCAGCCATGAATCAAAGAGACACTGAAAGCACCGCGGCAGGCCAGGCAGGAAAGCGGTCCGCGGACCAAGTGCCTCCGGTGGATTCAACAGGCGACGCGCACGGCGAGACGGGGCAGTGCTGCGTGCAGGGCCTCAAGAAGAGCCGGACAACAGTTCAACCAAATACCATGTAAGTCAATACTGGCAACACCGCGGATCGCGGGCGAAAAGTGATGGCAGCGCCCCTGGCGAGCTCGGAGTCTCCGCTAGCAGACGAATTCTCCATAACGCATTGGTTTTGCCTATCTCCGTGCGAGGTGAGCAATGGAAAAAAATTGTCACGGGTATTCGCTGCTCTGAATGTTAAAAAGTAGGTTCCACCTCATGAGTCAAGGACATTTTCTTCGCGTGGGAAATATGTTACAGCTTGTCGGGGTGCAATTCTCCGGCTCTCCTGAAGAAAACACTGTCAGAACATACGTAAGCCAGGAAA
Source organism: Ixodes ricinus (assembly GCA_037355805.1). Lineage (NCBI taxonomy): Eukaryota > Metazoa > Arthropoda > Arachnida > Ixodida > Ixodidae > Ixodes > Ixodes ricinus. The sequence continues at coordinate 7,769 of JAZHYW010023260.1, read as the reverse complement.
AACACGAATGTACCTTCGCCCTGTTTCTTTAGAAAGGGCGACGTAAAAATATTTTTGAAACATTGCTAAGTTTCAACTTTACTGTTCATATCGATCAATTCGTTTTGTTTTTGCAGTTTCAATTTCTCACGAATGTAGTGCTTAAAACCGTTTCGTTGTATAGGCGAGCTAGCTAATCCTGACCATCTCCGGATGAAGAAGCAAAAAGGCAATTTCGAACCACGTACGTTACTGCGATGTCAGTATGCTCTGGAAGAAGACGATTCTGCACTTGCAAATCTGACGCTATTACTGAAATTAATAAAAGCGGAGTTACAAAAAAGAACACCCGATGGACGGTCGTGCGCCTCCTTCCATTTTTCAAAGTCTACTTTCTTTTTTTGTTTGAGGCGACGCTACGCCGCCGCGATCTTCCTTCCTGCTGTGTTTATGTTTTTCGTTTGCTCTAGTATTTCTTGTATTTACTTGATGTTCGAACAATCGCGTATTTTGCTTTGCCTTGTTTGGCTGTTTTTACTTTCTTTCCTTCGCTTCGTCGCTTAACACCACCGGTTCGTCTGCTACGCTATGCCCGGACATTTGGAGGGCCGTCTGCAACTTTGTTGTTCCTTTCCTTTCTTTTGTTCTTAGTTCCTACCAACGCCGCGGAAACAAATAAACAAACGCGTAACGTGCAGCTAAAAAAAAAAATTTGAAGCTTTTTTTTTAAAGTAGTTTTGTTGTGTTGTTTCCGTTTTTTTTTTTTTTTGTGAACTCAACACCAACGGCGAGCACCACATGCTAATTTTCGATGCTCCTACCGACGCCCCGTGCGATCGTCGTCGTTGAAGGAGGTGCTTGCTGGGTGATTTGTATCTTTGTATCGTCTGCTAGCCTCTTTGTTTCATTCGCCGTTGTTTGCGACTGTTCCCCATTTTTTTTATTTTCGTCTGGGATGGGGACCCCATCTTTTCTGTGAAGTTTGGAAAGTGTTTGCACGGTCATTTTTCTCGATACTTTTGTTTTTGTAATGCTGCAGAGGCTGGTGCGCTTCCTCTGGTAATTTTAACATATTGTTTGCGCACATTTTAATAATCACCAATTCAGGTAAGAAATTGTGACAACGCAGCTTGCAACGGATAAACAGTAACTTTTTACGACGTAGTTCGAGTAGCTAAACGCCTTTTTTCCACTTCCCAGATGCGTTTCAAACGCGTATGATCCCCCTGAGTGGCGTTTGAGACCCCTAAATAAACTACTCTATCTTTGTTTCTGCGCACGTTATTTGTTTGTCGTTGCAGTTGCCATCAGTGGATTCCGCTTTGCAAACGGACTGACCGTAATGAATTGTTTCAGCTGTTAGGGTGAATAAGCGGGGCTCGAAAAGCTCAAGGACGTCGCAGAGCCTATACTTTTCCATTGCGTCGCCTGCTTCCGTAGACTCCGAGTCCGCTAGAGGCGCCACTGTCACGTTCGCCGCCGCTCCTATAGGTTTTCGGAGGAGTTTCCAGTATTGGCGAAGCTATATCGTATTTGGTTCAACCACGCAACCCCCGAAAGGACGTAGGCGAAAGGACTCAATGTGAGTGTGCAGCTCTACACTTGAAAGTATGACAAAGCTACCTCACCCCATTCGCATAGGAACTCTTAATATACGAGGTTTAAATTCATGCAAAAAACAGTATCAACTGCAACGCCTAACAAGCGAAGAAAACCTAGACATTATTTGCATACAAGAAACCAAAATGAAGAACGATAACGACATTGAACGAGCTCGCCTTTTCTTCACCGATACGAGGTGTGTGTGTGCCACGCGGTAGGCTTCTCCGCGGGCTGTTCTTAATTTCTCTCGAAGACTGTACAATTCCAAGAGTTAAGTATAGTAACCGACAGTCAAGGGCGATTTATAATGTGCGACTTTACCTTGCATAACCTCGAGTGGCGGGTACTGTGCATGTATGCCCCAAACCGAGTCGATGAAAGAGTTCGTTTCTTCGCGACATTGCAGACGTACTTGCAATGTGAGAAAGTCGTTGTGCTCGCAGGAGACTTTAACTGCGTATGTAGTAGCGAAGATAGTACGCCGCCCAGACTCCACACAGATAGGAGCGTGAAAGGTTTGAAGAATATACTAAACGCGTGCAGCTTAGAAGATGTCGGGGAACTCATGGGTTCGAAAGTTAATTTTCGTTATACTCACTTTCAGTCATCATCTCACGCTCGTTTGGACCGTATTTATCTGTCAGTTGAGGCTTTCAGTGAGGTAACCGACTACAATGTGAAGCCAGTATTTTTTGGTGACCACAGCGTAGTGACAGTTACTTTGGGAAGCACCACGCAACCTAGGAAGAATTTTAATTGGGAATTGTGGAAAATTAATGTTAAACTGCTCAAAGATGATATTTTTGTCGAGCGTGTGACACAGGCCTTAGAAACATTATCAGCGAGGACAGAGCTCAGCCTTTTAGAGGCAATGGGAATACTTTAAACAAGACGTTAAAGAGCTCGCAATTGAAAGATCCTCTCAGATTAATTTTTTGGCTGAGAAAGAAAAAAATAGAGCTGCACGGATACTGGCTCGAACTACTGCGAAGTGAAAGCGATTGCCGGGGTCATGCGCCGCAGAATTAAATTAGGTTAAAGTCAAGCGTAATAGTTTCCAGCAGGAACGTTATCGTTGAGCGGTTATACGCGCGTGATCTGAGAAGTTTCTTGTAGGGGAACAGCCCACAAGGCGCGCTTTGGGCGAGGAAAAAAGTTTGCGCTTGCGAAGGAAATTTTAGCCATTGAACACGAAGGAGTTATCAGCAATGACAAGGCTGTAATTCGGGACACCTTTTTGAGGCATTATCAGAGCCTTTTCGGGGGCGATAAAGAGCCAAAAAGTCAAGCTGCTCTCGAGTGCTTGCTTCGCGCCAAAATTATCGCAAGAAGAGGAAGAATGGCGGGAAGGACCAATCACAGAAGGCGAGGTAGAGCGCGTGATTTATACTTTGCCTATGCACAAAACGCCTGGACCGGACAGACTCATCGGAGAGGTTTACAAGAAATTTAAAAATTATTTCCGTCGTTTTCTGCTTGAGGTAATTCGTGAAGCTTTCGAGAATAAAACGTTGCCACCTTCCTTTCTTCAAACGCACACAGTACTGATTCCCAAGACACACGACGTTGAGAAGCGAAAGCACGTTAGCGGATACCGCCCGATCACACCTGCAATGTTGATTATAAAATATATGCAGGCAAAGCCTTTCTTCCGAGTGCATAGTGACACCCTGCTTGTCAAGCTTTGGATGGGCAAACGAGGCATGATCGTCCCAGGGGGTGTTAACTGCCCACTGTACAAAGTCCCCGAAACTATCGAACATAGTTTTCTGTACTGCTGGGACGCAGTATTTTTTGGTGCATCCTGCAACGAACTTAAAAAGAAAAAAAGACCTGTGCTTAAACCCCACTCTATTCGTTTCCTGCCTATCGGGGCAAACGAGAACCTTCCGCTAGACATGAGTATGGGTCTTGGGTTGTTTAGCTTCTGGAAGTCGCGGATGACGGTGAGACACGCAGAACAATTCCCCCGGTCAGCGCTCAGTGTTCTTTATTGATTATGTTGTACAGGGAAAGGGTGCTTACGAACAGAGCGAATATCCGCCTGAGTGGATTGGAGTGTTTGATAGCCTCACTACGCATAAAATAATTTTAATCACCATCCGCCCATAAGCACTGGGTTTCCTCTTTTTAAAAGTATAAATAATGTGTAAATACATGTATGTATGTGTCTGTATTCCTGAATAAATAAATAAAAAAAAACGCGCGCGTGGCCTAACGGTTATCGCGCCTGCCTCCCACGCGAAAGGCCAGGGTTCGATTCCTGGGAGCGACGTCTATTTTGTTTATTCCTGCAATTTAGTGTTCTGGAAAATTCGAGAATCCTGTTGCTTGTTCGAGGTCCGAATGTTCTACGCGCCGAACCTTCTACGCCGATTGTTCCAGAAACCCACGCGTGTACATAAGGGGTTTCGCGTGGCGAGCCAAAGTCAGTTTCGCCTCAGCGTTCGATCCTGCTGCTTCGCCGCCTTCGACGCCCGCGACGCTCTGTTGTTATCTTTCTTTTTCCTTTTATTTTTGGGCACAAGTTCGCCCCATTAAACGTTTAGTTTCCTCAGTTATTATCGCCTCATCAATTGTCATTCGTGACATTTTGGTGGAGGTGCGGGGTACCGCATGCCCGTGCAGCGTTCCCCTCCAAGAGCCCGCAGTGCAAGTCCGATTCCAAGCCCGGTGAGCAGACCACTCTCCGCGGAACCCGAAACTCGCACTAGCCGACGCACCAAGGAAGAGGATCCTGAGTACGGTTTGCTGCTGGACAAGCCCAAGCCGAAGAAGACGACGATGGCCAACCAGTCGCAAGCCCCCGCCGCTTCTCCCGTCATCTACCTGCCCGTCGCACCGCGGACGGCTGCCCCCTTCCACGGTGAACTCTACGAAGACGTCGAGGATTGGATTGACCAGTACGAACGTGTCGCCCGCCACAATGGCTGGACCGACGAGCAGCGTCTGCAAAACGCGTATTTCTCGCTCGAAGGGACTGCCAGGTGCTGGTACGAAAATCACGAGCCTTGTTTGACATCGTGGGATGTTTTCAAGAGCCAGCTGAAGGCAACATTTCTCAACCAACACCGCCGAGAGAGAGCCGAAGACCTACTTCAAACCCGAACCCAGGGCCCCAACGAGAGCGTCACCGGCTTCGTGGAGGACGTTCTGCGCCTGAGCGCCCGCGCCGACCCTCAGGCTACGGAAGAAAAGAAGGTTAGAATCCTCATGCGGGGCGTGAGAGACAACATCTTCGGCGGCCTTGTTCGTAGCCCTCCGACAACAGTCGAAGATTTTGTCACTGAGGCGACGAACATCGAGCGTGCCCTGCAAGCCCGAGCCAGCCACTACCATCGACCACCCGGCCACGCTGCCCTCGCGCCGTCTAGCTGCGACCTTGGCTCCAGTATCCCGGGCATTCGCGAGGTCATTCGAGACGTTGTCCGGGAGGAGCTCCGGAAGCTGCTGCCTGCTGCCAACCAGCCGGCTTCGCTGTCGATAGCCAAAGTGGTGCGCGAAGAAGTTCAGCGGGCAATTCAACCGGAGGCTCCTGCCAGCGTAGCAGCACCCGAGTAGCCCACCATGACCTACGTCGCAGAGAGCTTCGACACACAAGCATCAAGGCTCAGATATGCGGGATATCCATCTTACCTGTTGACGACAGTTGCTGAGAGCCTACTTAAGAAAGGACGTGAGGAAACGACCCAGCAGGCTCACAGGGTTAGCAAAAAAGTAACAGTTTTACCATACCCGCATAAGATCTCTCAAAACCTAAAGAAAGTTGGCCGAAGGGTTGGTGTTGATGTAGATTTTTCGGCTCCGGAAAATCTGTCTGTGCAGTCAGAAAAGTGAACTCATGCTCATAAAGAAAAGCAGGGTTGCACCAAAAAACACCATGATTGATTCGTGAACGTGTGTAGGGAGTAATGTACTCTATTAACCTCTCGTGCGGCAGGAGATACGTCGGGCAAACGGAGCGCAGCCTCAATGATCGCTTGCGAGAGCATAAGTGTAACGTTTTTTAGAGTTGTGTCAGGTCACCTTGGCCTGCATTGTCCAGACTGTTGTTGCACTCCCGTCTTTGACAAGTGTGAAGTGATTAGGAAAAATAAAGACAAACTCACTCGAGAAATCATTGAGGCGCGGGAAATCGGAAGATTGGGGCGAAACTGTGTCATCATTCCTTCACTATATTTATCCGATAAGGAATTTTGCGTTTTAGACACACAGTGACAGCGCATAACGGTGGCTAAGGAGCATGTGGCGTCCATGTCATGTATTTCATTTTGTTTGTTTGTTATGACGTTACAGTATTTATACTTGATGTTAGCACGAATAAACTTCAGTTTTTAAGTCAGCGCCTTGTTCGTATACCTTCTTGTACTTGTCCTTGTCCTTGCCCTTGCGCTGTTTTAATTTTTAAGCTAGAGATAGCATTACTTTCTATGCCCATATAAAGCAGCAGCACTGTACAGCTTTTTCGGATGTAAAGAATGTCTCCTTGGAGCCGGCGTCATGCGGCAATAGCCCTTATAGCATAAAAACAAAACTAAGCTCAATTTGAATGAAGGTTTCTTGTCGTTTTTCTCTTAAGGAGGATCGTAGGTTACTCAATGTTTTGCCATCACAAGTTATCACCAAGTAATTGTAGACTGTTGAGCAGAGTTTATTAAAAATAAAATGTCAAGCTAATTTTTAAGTATTGACGTGCAATTTTGCCACATTTAGAGAAATGAGATGCGTTTCTGCATTACTAACAAAACGATTAAAACAAAAAAATTGTTGACACATTTCTTTATTATATTCACCTAAAGCAGTTAGGGATGATCTTTATGATGAGTTTTGCGTCGTTCTATGTAAATTAGTTTGTTGGTAAATAATTTGTGAACGTGTCTCTAATACTTGATTATTTAAAGTGGTTCGCAAATGTATTGACATGTAAATGTTTAAATTGAATTTTTTTTTGATATTGTGCGCTCATTTCATAAACCATTCTAAAATAGGTAATACAAAATTATTACTACGTGCATTTTTCGGTTTGACATGACGGCTGTGCAAAAATACCATAACGAAACTACTTGGCAAACTCCACGCCAAGTGTTTCAAATTTTTATCTCCGAAAAGGAAAATTAGACACGGCGTTCGCATATATCTGAATGCTCCTCCTGAGCACATGGCATTAGCATATATTGTTGACATAAATATAAAAATGCGACCCGGACCATCATTTTACGATCTGACGCGGAAACACCCTTTACGAGATTTTGAAAGCTCCAGTCGCATCCGATTGATCTTCGCTCCCAAGTTTGAAATGCCCCGAACAGGTTTCGAGCGTTGTTTTTTTACCGAATTTCGGCTTCCACCTTTCCTCGAAGCTGAAGCGTATGCTGCTCGTTCTGCGAAATGCGTCGCACTTACTTCTTTCATCACTTCTCCAAAAAAAGAACAAAAACTTGCAAATTCTGATTAGATTGTCACATAAACGTTGTTATATAGTTTTTGCATTGGTGTACATGAAGTCGCGTGTGGGCCATTGCGTGCATGTATGTGTGTCGACCCTCCTTTTTGCACTTTTATATGCTGAAACGGGTCCTGCATTTGCGCAGCTTTCGCTATGTTTTAGGGCCAGCGTGAAAGATAATGGCAACAAGAGAAAGGGTAGCGCAGAGCTGGTTACGAATCATCAAAATCAAACTCCGAGACGAGGAAAAACAGTACAGAATTCAACATTCAGTATCTCACAGTCTGTGTCGTGTTGACCGTTCTTTTCTTCGTTTATAATTTTTCACTTTTTCTTTCTTAGAGTATATGGACATACGTGTTGTGTACAAAGAATTTCGCGTTTCTTCACGCTACGTTTGAGCACTTTACGTGCTCAGAAAAGAAGTAAAGCCTAATTCACACGACTGATTTTTTGCTCGTGATTTCGGTGCAGCGATGTTGGGCCCCACGTAGCGCAAGTGAAATCGTACCATGTGTGCATCATGCTTAAGGCGTCTCAGCGTGCGCCACACATAAGAGCAGTGCCACCGGAACGGCATGCCGTCAGCACCGCAAATATACGATATTTCCTCGCGTTTCTCCTGCGTATGTTTTCTCATCTTGCAAATGACCCACGTTAAAGGGAAACTGGAACCAGTTCCGTATTTGACGAAAGACAATTAGACCGTCTTCAATTGACCCTCAGAATAGCAAATATAGAT
>JAZHYW010023256.1:15000-28140 GCA_037355805.1 Ixodes ricinus | reverse complement strand
ATTATACACCATTATTACAGCGAAGCAACGTTGCAGCGAAGCTTATGGCTAGAGTTCCATGGATTTTTGTGTGCGTGTCCAGAAACTCTGCGCTGACACCGCCGCACGCGCCACACGCGCACGCCTTCCGCGTATAAAAGATTCGAAGTAAATAACCAAAATAAAGCGTTGACGAACGCGCGTGCAAGATGCCATTTGTTTTAGGCTTTTGCTTTAGAACAGTTACTGCTGCAGACGGTACGTGCGGCGCGTGGAACACCATTCAATATATCCTCCTTGATGCTTGGGTAATTTAGCAATAGGTCTATTCCAGGGGTGGCCAGGCTGACCCTGCCTAAGTGCCGCAAACAGAACCACTGAAACTTCCAAGATCTGCGGGGGGGGGGGGGGTGGGGCCTTTTGTCCAGAGCAATAAACAAAACTCGAACTACTTTGAACCTATCCGAGTCGAAAGCAGTGCCCAACTGTACGTAAGGTAGGAGCTAGCACAAGACTACGAAACCGCAACCTGTCTTTCGATTTAAAACGCGTCTCCATTTCTCTTTTTGGGGAAATGCTCCTATGACCGGGAGGGAGGTGGGGGAGGTGCGGGGAGGGGGAAGGGGGAGGGGAGGGAGCCGCGAGCCGCTCTTCAACAACACAAAGGGCCACATGCGGCTCGCGAGCCGCAGCTTGGCCAACCCTGGTCTATTCAGTAGATTGGTTATTAATAGGCACCATTTCCAAAATTTCCAAAATCACGCTCGCACTGCCCCCTTTTTTTTTTCTCGTCATTCCCATATGGTCATTCCAAGCGCTTGCGTGCCTAGTTTCCTTTCCTTCCGCTCTCCCCGGGTGGCGGTCCCGTCGCGCGTGTCTAGTTTCCGCCGGGTGGCGGTCCCGTCGCGCGTGTCTACTTTCCGCCGGCTCCTCGGGTTGCGAAATAACGACCACCGATCACAACAACCATAAATGTGTGTGCGTACCTTTCGTCACGATGACCACCGATCGAGACAATAAATGGGTTCGTACCTTTGTTCAAAATTTGTGTCACGTCTGTGTCGTGTGCTAAACAGCTTCGCTGGTCATCCACCTTCACAGAGTGGAATGGCTCATAAGTTTCTTTTGTTTGTTTTTTGCGATTTGATTTTTTTGCGGTATACGACATTACTTCCCAAGTTTTTGTTTCTATCTTTCGCAGTCTGATTTGATTGCAAAAAGATATGACGTAATGACGAATGAAGTCGAAGGTACAAATAAAGCTCAACTCATCGACTTGCTCCAAAGACCACTGCTTTTTTCTCGTCTTCAGTCCGATAGAAATCTTTATTGTGTGATGATTCTTTGATTTGAAGACAGAACATATGGGCCTATTGGAAGCATCCAATAATAAACAAACGGTAAATAATGAAATATATTTTTGGGATTACTTTCGCGGGAAAGGTTTGATCTAAATCATCCTAGTAAAACCGGTCTGATTGAAATCATGATTTAAATGGCGATTTAAGGCATCCTGATTTTTATTTTCCACCTTCTTGGCTGTAGCCCTCGTTCCGCTTTTATGTCAGCCCATTTCGCGTAAGTGCTACGATATTTAATTCCTGACGTAGCCGGGATAGAGGAAATGCGACCTTTTTATTTTCTGTTCAAATGAGATAAGATTTGAAACCACTGCTTATGGTGAAATGTGCTGACATAAACAAGTTCGGATGTCATAGTCTGACATCCGAACTCTTTGTCAGACTATGGCAGTCAGGGGTGTTATCTGACAGAGAGTTCAAGCACCTGCGATCGACTTTAAGTGGCGTTATCTGACAAAGAGTTCGGGTACCTGCGATCGACTATGACGGGCATTACGTAGCCACTGATTGGGCCTATCGCGACATAATATGCTGCTTGGTTGGCACGTTTGTGTCTATATATTTTTATCTGATTAAGATGCTTCTTGTTTCCTTCCTTCCAATTTTGTGTTATTAAACAACAGTTGTTAGTTCAACGCCGTCCTGTCGTGTTTGTTCCTTCACTCTTGTCCAAGTTTCTTTGCCGGTGTTTCTTCCCAAGATGTCTGCCAGTAGAGCTTTTCGCTTTGAAAAACACGACGAGGACAAAAATTGTAAATTTTATAACTTCGCGAAAAAAAGGTTTTTTGGGCCAAATATTTGGGTTACGATTTCAGCGATGTCTGTTGGTGTGCTTAGCAAGTTTTTAGGCAAATCGGGGACTATGAAGAAAACGCCGAGTACCCCTTTAAAGGTCTTTGAGGCCTACACTTACTTCTTATCGCAATTACCGGGTCAGCGGTTCGTCCATGGGCTGCTGTCGTTTGAACGAGCAGACAACAAGTAGAAACATTTGAAAGAGCAGACGACAGTTCGAACGATCAGGCGGCCGTTTTTGAACTCGCACTGAACGTAGCCCGCAGGTGGGTCCGTACAACTTGTCGGTTTTCCCGCGTTCATATTGGAATAAAACGAAAAAAATCTGACGTCCACAAGTATCCGTGAATTCAACCCAAAGTGCTTCACGCGCAAGTAATCGTGGTTCGACGGCGTGTGGTTTTCCTTTTTCTCTGCCCCTATCCACCTTCTCGGACGAAACGAGCAAGCAAAATACATGAAAATTGACCTTTAAATCTTTCCCGACTCTTTTTTTGTTCAGCCCGTCGCGGCGTTTTGACGTGAAGGCAGGTTTTTTTCTGGTTTCTTTTTGCAACACAACACAGGAAATGCACCTCCCGCATGGTGACTTCCGTCCACAGCCCCAGACCTGAAGTGCGCCCGACGCGCCACCACCGTAACAGCCCGTACACAGGAAATGAAGCTCTCGACAGCTCGACAAAACGTCGCTGAGCGCGATGTACTTTATAGACGTTTTCTGTTTCCTGTCGTTCTCTAGCACGTGGGCTCCGCATCCGGTATGCGAGAAGAAAAAATTAACAAAACATTTTAACTTAAAAAATGAGAGAAAGTGTAGGTGTGGCAAAACAAGAATCTGTGACAATCACGCATTTTTCGTAAACCCCTTCCGGCGGCGTGGAGAAATCAAATCGATGTTTTACCGCATGCCAGAAGTGACGACATTCAAGCTGGCTGCGCCCTTGTGGAAAAGGTGTATAATCCTTTGGCATCTTAGTATCTTCTTTTAGTTGTTTAGGGGTAAAAGAAAGTGTCCAACGTTGGCGAAAGATAGACGAGTGACGCATTGGCAGACAGAGCCATTTTTTGCGAAAACAAACTCAACTCAACTCAATAATTTTAGCTCTTTCGAAACCTATATGAATACTTGTAATTGATTACAGAAAAATAACCATTGGATTACAGCGAACGTTACCGCAGAAACGAAGTAATTAAAGCGTTGAAAAATGACAATAAATGTAATTGATTACACAGTAATCAGTTACTTGCAACTCGTTGCCGTACAAGTCTGGTCCTAGTGCTACTTTTCTTTTTATGCGGCTGGGAAAAAATTATTATTTTAACGTGGCTGCTTCATTTATTCCTCAATAACCTTCAACGACTAATTACGTTGTGGTCATGGGTATGAGGGAAGTACATGGTAGAGCCATCTCTTCAAAAATATTACTAATGCGGAAAGCAAGTCGTCTGCTTCGTGCGCAGAAGTTAGTGGTGATGCCAGGAAGACGCCGAGCTTCTGATTGGCTCTAATTGAAGGAGAGTGGGTAGACCTCAAAGCAAGCCCCTCCTCGTTGCCAACTTCCAAACGCGGCGCTGGCTTGTTTGACTTCGTACGTCCCCGCATATATGGAAAACCCAGTGACTGGTTTGTCTAAGTAGAACTGAGTTGTTCTTTTGGTATGGCGGACATAGAGCTCCGGGCGTATACTGGATAATCGATTAAATGCACTTTGACGCAGAAGGAACTCACGTAACAAGGTATCGAGTCGTCTTCCGTCAACAGTGTGCTAATCATTGTGATTAGCATTCACTAGATCCTGTCTGTCCTTAGTCGTTTTATTTCTATATGTATACAGAATGTTCTATTTCGCGGCATCTCGAAAATGTATTTGAGTTAAGATTTATTTTAATGCAAAAGCATTAACTGTCCCGTGGAGTGAAGCCGGCGTTGTCTGTAACCTTCTGTAGCAGCGAAACGGCAGTTAAATTCCCATTGGCCAAAAGCGCAGCAACCCAGATGCTTCTTTATGGAAGACCGTGGAGCCGGCAGGGTTCGCCGCGCCTGCGCAATGGAAAGAGTGATCTCACCGCCGGAGCGCCGTATGAAAAAGGAAAACGTGGCGCGCTGCTTATAAAAATGCACTGCGTGTAGAAATGCTTTCGCATGCCTAATCACAAACAGTCTTAAGTGTCTTTATCGTACGCTATAGTTTTTTATTCACATTATTTATTCATTGTTGGTGAACATTTGCAAAACGCTTGTTTTATTTATTGTTTATTTTTATCTGACTAATATATTTGCATGACCAGCTTTTGCGGGTTGTTTACATTCGGAGGACTTAAGTCACCGTGATATATGGCTGGGTTAAAATATGTAAACGCTGATTTGTTTAGACAGAAGTAGAAGCTAATTAAAATGTATTGACTGCCAAGTTGGCGCATCGCAACGTGACAAAAAAATTAAAGACATCGTTACGAGAAAAATAAGAAGGTACGAAACCTGTTGCTTGCAGACCAGATGTCGGCAATCTATTTAAAAAAACGCGTTATTAATTTTTCAAAATATATACTTGTTTGTTTGTTTTTGTTCTTTTTTTAATAAAAGTGTTGTTTAGATGTATGGCGGTACTACGTATTTTGCGCATCACTTAGATAAATATGCATATCATAATCACTCAATGTCTCGGCTTCAAATTAGACAAAGTAAAGCACTTCGGATTGTTTAACAAATCAACAGTCAGCATTGATCAAACAACAAATAGCAACTCTGCAAATCTGCGAATAACAGTCTCGAACTCTTTGCAAATAACAATATCAAGCGCCACAAAGACAGCCGAGTCAGGACACTATTTTCGTATCTCGAAAAAATAAGGGCAAAAATTTACTTGCAACCTAACTCATTTTTACCACCGGCCGCGCGCCAGAACTTCATGGCGTGCAGCAGGGGCTTTAGCTCTGTTAATAAAGAAAACAGCCACAAATGCAGTTTTTACGGTTTTGACTGAGCGCTATAATAAAACAAAACAGTTACCGAAACACAGTATCAGTTAAGTGATCGCTAGACCTCCGGAAATAGATAAAATAGGTCAGAAATGGCGCACTTTAACTACAAACATTGTTGTTACCACGTGACCCCCCCCCTTCTTTTACGGAAAGCAGGAACCTCGCTCTTGTTGCCTTCGCTGTTTTACACGTTAGAATGACAGACGCTTTAGCTTTAATCGCAGGCTGTAAAATAAAGAAGAAAAAAAGGCGATCTTTTCTTTGCGCTGTCGTGCACTATGTCAACGAAAGTAACACCATCTTCAATGGCGCAAATGAAGAACCGGACTTCCCATCATTGCGGAAGTTGCGCACCAGATGGCGCGACCTGTCAGGGCAAGCTCCATTGCACGGTTTCCATAACAATGCCCTCATTTCAGGAACCTGCCACCGTGACTCTGGTTGTACCGGACGAGAAATTGCACGTGCCGTTCTTCAGGGAGGCCTGAAGCCGGGATCGTCGACAGCATCTGTTCAAAAGCTTCCTGCGCTGCTACAATTATTTTATAGCCCGGCTGAAAGCAGCGACAAGGCTGAAGGTTACTTTTTCTTTTTCCAGAGCACAGCTTTATTGTTTATTTTTTCTCGCTAAAATAAACAACAAAAGCACCATATAACGTCTAGACTATGCGTTACATTACAACATGAAACAACAAAATTGTGCTCAGTCTGACCAAAAAGGTCGGCTAGCTTTTTCTTTCTCCAACAGTTCTATATAGTACTATACTGCTGTAAGTGAACCCCTAAAATTATGCTTTAAAGTAGTTTCTTGAGATTTTCGTGCTAATACTTCGACATAAAAAAAAGCTGCTGCTTTTTTTTCAGTGAAGCTGGGGTCTTTACCATAAAAAGTCAACTTGCTTTGTGAGTGAGAATAATATCCCCGACAAACGGGTAAATTAATGTAATTTTCAGCGAATTTCATTTTGACCGGGAATAACATTATCCTCGAGGTGTGCGGACAGCCGTTTACATCGAATAGCACTGCGCCATGTGTAACTTTCGCAATGCAAGGAAAAGACATGTCTGCCGGCTTTCTTTACAGTGTGGACGCTGGGGATGACACTAAGCTATTTCATTCAAACTACCATTCGCACACCCCTCCGATTATTCTTGAAACCCGTGCCACACCCGATGTTTTTATGTTTTTTCTAAATCACCATAGAAACATTGCAAGTCCGACAGTCCTTTGGCAATATCACTCCCCTCCCCCTTTTACCCTTCTATGACATTAAACCATAATTAAAGAAAGTAGTTTATTGGGGAAACGTCATTGCAACTTTGTATGGAAAGTACATTTTAGAAAGGTTGCTCCTCTACCGCATATTAATTCCGATAATCTGCATTTTCGACGTAGTTTTGAAGTGACGAGTTGACCTGCGACGAATTAATTTTATTCGATGTGCTGCCAGTCCTGTGATGGATTTCTCAATTTAACGTACTGTCCTTTGGCGCATATTAAATCGACAAGTTGTGACTCATCGAAGCACCGTTTTTGACACAAATTGACTTCATAGACTTGAGGCATTGTCGTCATCAAGGTAGAAGCCGTTGAAATCTTGAAATCTGTAGAGATATTGAAATGTCACAGTAAATGTTACATATCATATGGTGCAAACGAAAAGTCGACTGAAACTAACAATTTGAAAAGCATAAATAAAATAATTGAGCTTTGATCAGATGCAAATAGGGGAATATTTAGCGAAACAATAAAGAAAGAAGAGAGAAACAAATGTGGATATAGTCTAGACCAGCCAATGTCGAGATCATCAAGGATGGGATCAGGTACGAGGACTGACGAAAGTTTTACACGTTTACAAGTAGAGTCACCGCATACAGGTGCAAACACGTGAGACTGCTTAATACATTTCTCTGTCAAATCATGAGTAAGAGAAAACAAAGCATTTGTCGATTAATAGCATTGTCGCAGTGACTTTTAAAAATAAAACATTGGAATTACTCCATTATATTAAATGTATGAGTAATACAAGAAATTGTTCTCGCGTTTTGGTCGAGTTTGAATTGTAGAATAGTGTATAAGTCATGTCTCGTTATTATGGACGCCGTTAATATGGATACCCCGCTATATGGACACCATATTCGGGGACAAAATGGGAAAATACATGCATTGTAGAGCGCAGCTCTTAGGCGTCCGTTTCCGGCTTGAGCGGCGTCGGCGTCGGCGTCGGCGTAACCGCGCGGTGCATTACAGGTAAATTCCCGAAGGAATCCGAGGTCCTCCCGAAGGTCCTCGGGTTACTTCGGGAGGACCTCGGGAGGACCTCGGGTTCCTTCGGGAGGACCTCCGGGTTCCTTCGGGAGGACCTCGGGTTCCTTCGGGAGGACCTCGGGTTCCTTTGGCAGAACCTCGGGTTCCTTCGGGAGGACCTCGGGAGGACCTCGAGGAGGGGGGGGGTCACGTGACCCCCTCCTTCCTGAGGTCACGTGACTTCCCCTCCCCGAGGTCACGTGACCCCCCCCCCCGAGGTCACCTGGCCCCCACGAGGTAAAGTGACCCCCCCCCCCCCCCGAATGATTCCCCCTCAGTACCCTTCCCTACTCCTCCTCAAGAGCTGCGCTCCAATTCGGCGTTACAGGGAGTTGTAAACGGCTTTCACTTTTTGTCTCGTTGTTATGGATAACTCACATTATGGACGATTTTTTTACGGGAACGGAGGTCTCCATTTTAACGAGACATGGCTGTACTGAAGTAGGCACGCGCTCTATAGAACAAGTGCTGCTTTACGTACTAGCTAAACGGAATGAAACGCGAACGCCGAAACGCGAGGTCTTCGCTTCCTGCTGCGCGACCTGGAGGCTTATAAATTTGCGTTTGTCTGCGTTCCGTCATTCGCGTTTCATTCTGTTCCGATAGCACAGTATACACCCAAAAGGCCGACCGTGTACAGCTGTGCCTGGATGGAGACTTTTTTTAAAATTAGCATTAGACTTAAATTAGGAGAGTTTGTAACTGCATTCATAAATTTATCCATAGTCATACTGCATTCGACCCCCACTCTGATATTTTTGTACTATTTTATATATTATTGATTCGAGCAGCGCTTTTGGTACACCTGCGCTTGTGCTAACGAGCACTCCCCTAAGAACCCACATCTCGCACCTGCAGCATTCACGAAATGGCATGAAAACACTGAGGCCAACGATGTACAGCCGACGGCTCAATAACCTTTCGGCAAAAAATTATCGTGCTCCCACAGAAGATAAAAAATCCATGCTTGAAAAAACCCAGAGACAAGAGAAAAAGATGGGACAAACAACGAATGGTCAAACACAACGAAGTTTGAGAATTTGTTGTGTTTGTCCCTTCCTTCTCCCTTGTCTCGGGATTTTTTCAAGTATGAACGTTCACCAGCTAGACTACGCCACAACTCTTATTTCTATAAAAAAAATCATTCTAAAGACCAGATGCTGCGTATAGAACAGCACCTCCTGTGGGAGCGTGCACTTGTTGGACCCCCACGAACTCGTAACTTATTTCTACTACACGATAAGAACAGGAAGGCAGTCACGCTTTTAGCAGTCTGATAAGTATTTGTATCCAATCCGTTGCCATAAAAATAGTGCTTAATTGACCGATAGCCCCAGGAAATTTGCAAATAGCGCGATATGCTGATTAAAGACATTGTCGGGGGCACCGGTTTGCGCAAGGAACACACACCGAGTCCAAGCACCATAGAAGCCGCATCATCCAAGTAGACTCGTTGACGTACATCTCAATCTGTCACATAGTTCGACTGATAGAATATTCAGACGTTGAGCAGCTATTGTCAGTTTAACGGGTAATGCTGTCCCCATTCGCGTGACACCAAACGTGACAGAACGCGTAATGCAAAATGAAATGGATGGTTTCTTTTCACAATGCCCACACGTAAGGAATGACGTATAGCATTGGTTATTTTCCCGATCAGCCCATTACTGTTCGCGATCCATGTCCGCCTACTCAAAACACTCGATTCAATAGGCCAATCTCACTCGAAGATGGCGGTGGCGAAACAAACCGAACCGCTCGCAGGGCGAAAGGAGCGAGTTTCGAACAAGGGACCCCTGACGCAACGTGTGCGCAACGACCATTGCAACGCCGCGTCGCCGCTGGCACTGGAAGATGGTGCAGACCCAAAGAGCTCAAGGACACGTCCGACTCCCACCCCGGGCGGATATCGGCGAAGGGAAGCCCGTTCGCATTGCGGCGCCGGAGTTATCGGCGCCTACATTTTGCGGGTCTCTGGGGCAAGGGTAGCCACTGCCTGTCTCCGAGAAACCGGACCGTTGCGAGACTGCGAGTCGTGAAAACAAGCCGAGTTGCGGCACTGCACTGGCGGAGGAACGCTATGCGCGTTTTTCCTATTGCAGGGGCAGACAGACGTTTCTGGGGCGTCCAAAGATGAACGGTCTGCATATGACGCGGCTTACTCAGGTTTTTCAAACAAAACGGCGCGCCCCTAGTGGTGCCACGCATGCGTAGTAGGAGACGGGTGAGGTGCGCGCCGTCTGACGAAAGCGAGTAATTTCAATATGTGTTTCTAGTCGCAAGTTGGGGACAGCGTGCTCTTTCTTGTTTTGGACGTTCTGTCGTTTTCGCTGCCTCCGATACTACGCCGGCGCCTTTGCGCATGCAACGTGTCGTTATCGGAGTTATCTGAAAGGTCTACCTAAAGTGGGTAACAGTGCGACGACCGGCACGGATGACCCATTCGCAAAATCTGGTCTAAAATCAGCAGTGGCCATGATGTTTATAGGTCCAAGCCTGGCAGAGCTTAAATAAGGACTAACCTGAACAACTGTACCCACACCAAATAAGCGGACCACTAACTGGCACAAGGCAATTGAAGTAAACAAGTAGGAAAACGGAAGCAAAAGAAAAAGAAAAAAAAGCTCGCATTAGATTTTTGTTTTGAGACATATGCATACGGTGAACACCTAACACAGATAAAAAATTGAACTCCGTGAATAATATGAAAGCAACGGAAACCTAACTGAAAGTGGGGCTGGGCGTAGATTAAAATGTTTAACCCGATTAATCGCCGTCTTTTAATCGATTAATCAGTTTCGTTCGTTTTCATGCATAATATTTAAAAAAGAGGAAAACTTCCAATTCATGCCATGGGATAAAAGTGCAATGTACCACTTCGATTATGGATAAACCTCGATGTGCAGCTGAAAACAGTCCAAAGATACTCAGACTCAGATCATTACTTCACGTGCAGAAGCAGAGGTTCGTTTACATTCTCCAGCAGGAGCGAGCTCCTTTGATGGTTCACAATAATCCCTGGCTGCGCTATGCGGACACTCGTACGACGTTGAAGTGACCGGGATATGTATAACCTTCTGCACTTGTTTGGAGCTACATATCTCGCTCCACAAGTTTACTTTAGATCAATTTTTTCGCCTAAAGTTCGCCTTTCATTCAGGTGTACTCGTTCCCGTCTGCGTGAAGAAAGCGTTGAATTTTTTCACCTTTTTTTCGTTAGTCAAAATTTAGCCGATTAACCGGTTAGAGAAATTAATAGCAATTAAAGCATTCGCTGATCGATTGGTAGGTTAATCGATCTATTGCCCAATCCTAATTAGAAAAGTAACCATGAGATAGGAACACAGAGGGGATCCCAGTATTTAAATAAATTGGGTAGTCATTTACATTACTGTTATTTTTTTTATTCGCAAAACCTGAATTACAACTATAAATTGTGTTACATTATATGGCTCGTTCCTAGCAGCTGTCTGTCATGCAGATTCTTGTGGAAACAATGGGATTTCAACCGGGGTCCCTCCTTTTTCTGCAGCCTATTAGCGGCGAGATGTTTTGGTGGCGCCCTCATATGATTACCTCTCGTGACGTCATGACCTTGCGAACAACATGTTCGATGGTGTTTGTAATGAGTATGGTGGAAGCTCGAAATCATAGCCCTCTGAAACCAACACTGCCAACACCGTCAAAATTGAAGTTCTTACATTCCTCTTATTTTTGTCGATGAGAAATTCTTTGCCGACGTCAAAGTCAGCATTCGGCCAATCGTGGAAGGCCGACCACAGCGACGCTTTCGATCGCGCACGTCGCCGCGCTCGCACATGTGGTGGGAGAGGGTACGGGAGGCGAGGTGGAAGATAGCAACGATCAAACCCGAAGTGCGTGGCCGCAAGATACGCGAACTTTGCGTCCTACTCCCGCTCCTGGGCTTTCTTATCAGAGGCGCTACGCACCACGATGCTCGTACCGTAGAATCACAAAATGCGTGTCAAGTTCATCTCTGCAACATCAGCGCGAGTTGATACACGATACAGGCTGTGTTTCCACTACGGTTTGCCACGACAGTCCGGAAAAGGGGCGAACTTTTGGTCCCGTGATTTTCCCACGCTGAGCTCAGTTTAGTGATGTTCTCGGAAGCACCAAGAACGCGTGAAGGCTTGCACTACAGCCGTGCAGTTAAAGCTGAGCAAATGGAAAAATTCACAGAACATGGAGAATGGTCCAGGTAACGCCCCTTTTAGATGCGACATTTTCTTTTTTTACCATGGAGAAAAAAAGCAACGTTATTTGGAGTGCGATATTTACATTTAATACCTCGCACTAACTCCGATAAACCCTTTATGGAATTATATAACTTATTTGTTTCATTTAGTGCCTTTAACTGCTATGAGAGCACTTTTTAGTTTCCATTGCTATGACAAAAGAAAGACCCAAACCATTAGTTTTTCGGGGTAATAAAACAATTGCTTTATGTAATACTTGGAACTCAACTCGTTGCCCCATTATACGACAAATAACGCTAGTGAAGCGAAGGCAAAAAACGTGTCTAATGGAAAGCGTACACACTGAATCTCCAAGGTGAGGCAAGAAATGCACAAATACATATTAGTGCGGTGAAATGCTGTCCCATCAACGTTACGGCATTGAGAAGTCTTATGATTACAAGTACAACTGCTCAGTGGAAAGAAGTTGTAAAATAACGGCATTATTGTTTAAACGTAATCGGCAATTTTAGCGACATATGTGAAAGTGTTAGTGAGTCGTTTTGAGCCGAACGGTTCATCCTTGACCAGATCGGCGACGCAGCTGCGCACGCGCCCGCAAATTTCGCGGGAATTATAAAATGGTTCGACCTAATCGTAACGATTTGCGGCATGTGAACTAGCGTGAATGAGAACGAAATTTTTTAGACATGGCGGATGGAGCAGAACGAGCTTGAACAAGCAGTACAACGCACTCCTCAACGCGGTCCAAAGAAATAAACAACAACTGAGATCTTGTTTTGAAGCGTAAGGTTTGTCTATGGATGATTCGCCAAGGTATCTGCGTATGCCGTCATAGAAAAGGCTCGCCATTTTTCGATGCATTTGGCCTCATCGGACCGTCGGGGCGTTGCGGCCGCCATCATGGGACCAATATTCCAGGCGGTGTATTTCAATTAACGCAAAGAGCTGGTAAAATATCGCTTTAATAGTCATTACTTAGTTTGTTGTCGTTTAGCTTTCGTTGAACAATGAATTACTGGCACAAGGGATCGTAGAAACAAAATAAAAAAGGAGGTACTTCTCTTCAAACGCTCTGAAAGCGAAGGTCCAACACCGCCAAATACGCACTTCAAGAACCACATGGAAATTTTTGAAAGTGATTATGATATGGACTTGTGAGCTCGATTGTGCTTTTTCCGTACGCCGTTGTTTTGTTATTCTAGGAAGGCGTAATTTTAAAATAGACAAGTTTAAGGAACACGTGGTCACTGTCCTGTCAGCGACGACATCCAGACTAAGTACTTTTAAGTTCGTTAAGTGGCGGGGACGTCGGCGAATCGCTTGCTGACGAACCTTTCACTTTAAAACGAAACCACAGCGGGCTTTTTTGGCCGTCTTGAGATGTGGCTTGCGTCGCTCGCCCAGGCGCCCAAGCTGGTCATACTCCAGGCGCCATGCTGAAAGGGCTTGAGTCTTCCTCGTTCACGCTAGTTAGATGCTGAAAATTAACAAT